>JAHKKF010534115.1:0-11725 GCA_019740295.1 Labeo calbasu
TTTACTCAAATGAAACAGTGAAATGCTTATGAAGTGACTTTTATGCCCTCATTTAGTGAAATGGCAGACTCTGAAATCACTGCACGCGTCAGTATTACGTGTAGAAAACAAAACCGCGTATCTGCGCCGTTCATTCATAAAAAGACACGCAGAACGTGCAGGATTCATATTTAAATAGTCTTTTGAGGCATAATATTTACAGATACTAGTCCATATCGCGACTTGATTTAAGTTTAATGACCAACTTTTGATTAGTTAATTCAAACTTTGACAAATTCCGTGGAAATCATAGGGCCATACAAAAAAACATTCGGGGCTGGAGTAAAAACTTTCGGGGCTCGAGCCCCAAATGATTAGCCCTAGCGACGCCCCTGACTCCAGTCACATGATCCTTCATAAACTAATATCATGATTTTCTGCTCAAACATTTATTATTGTGTTGAAAACAGCTGAGTAGAATTGTTTTTCAGGTTACTTTGATGAATAGAAATTTCAGAAAAACAGCATTTATCTGAAATTGAAATGTTTTGTAATATTATAAATGCCTTTATCATCACTTTTAATCAAGTTAAAGCATCCTTGCAGGCTTGGTGAGCAGAAGAGACTTTTTTAAATCACATTAAAAATCTTACTTCCAAAAAACTTTTGACTGATAGTGTAGATATCTTAGCAAGTATGGTGTCAAGACTCTGGTTTGTTAACTGTCCTTTTCTCCTTTTGTTTTTGTTTTTATTTCCCTACTTGGTGGCTGCAGACAATTGATTGCCTTCAGCAATAAGCACAGTCTCTCACTGGCTTCACACTTGTTCTCTTTTCTCTCATTATTAGTCGCTCTATATCGATGTCGCTCGCTCTGCACCTCTTGAGTGTCAGGGTGTTTTGCATGTTCTCACCTGCTTCTCTGTCTCTCAGTCTGTAAAAATCTTGTGACTGCCTGTGTGTCCAGAGCTCATGTAATTTCTCTGCCCAGTTCGCTGGAAACTGCTTCTGCAGACCTTACGGTGGATACTCTGGTTGCTTGAGTCTCTCAACTCTCCTGCGCTGCTTCTCTTCCTCCCCACTGACTGTATGATTGTGCCATCAATCTCTCCCCTGGCACTTCTCTGCCTAGCAAGCATCTTTTCTCTTTGTCCGCACCTGAATGGCAGCCATGGAGAAATGTTTGTCTCTGGCACTTTGTCGCTGTTTTGTCTTTGTCACTCTACGTCTCTGCCCAGAGCGGGGTTGTTCTTTGTGAAAAACAAGGACTGGTCTTTGTGCATCGATTATCGTGCGCTGAATTGCGTAACTGCTGCGGCTCTGTCATTTAATTTGAGGGGATACGCATGGATCCAGCAAATGTAAGAGCCGTCACTGACTGGCCTGGCCTTTGCAAACTTCTCTTGGCAGTTAATCTGCAATTTCAGCAGGAAGAGGCCGCTCTGATGGTGTTAACTTCCGCCAAGTCATCCTTGTGTCAAACTCCAGGGCTGGAGGGCCACCGTCCCGCAGCTCCAAAACACCTGCCTGGAAGACCTTGATTAGCTGGTTCAAATGTGTTTAATTAGTTTAAATGGAGCTAAACTCTGCAGGACAGTGGCCCTCCAGGAACTAAGTTTGACACTCCTGCTTTAAGTGGTCTGCTGGCCCTTCAGGCACTTTTAAAGACTTGAAAAAAACAAATTCCCATTGGATCCTATTCTTTTTACTTTGCACCCAACTGTCAGAGGCAGGTTTCCATGTGGATCTATCCCAGATATCTCCTCAGGTTTATAAGTTACATCCCTGTGCCTGTTATTATCACCACTGGCACCTGGCTTTGGCTGGTGAAGGCTGTGGCTCCTGTCATGGTGTGAACCAACCAACAGAACAGATTGGCTAAGAGACTGAACTCCAAACACGCTCGGTTGTTCACTGTTAATCAGGGCTTTGGCTTCATCCTGTCTTAACAGCTGGATTCCAAAAAATGTTAGACCTGATTTCTTATTATGGTGCATCACTGCCTCAGACTGTGTTCCTCACCCAAATAACATCTTGCCTTTGGCCTACATGGTGAGCGTGTCAGTTGGGGGTGTCGAGGACTGTTTCAAGTGGGCCTTGGATGGAGTTGAGGTTGCTATGGGCTGTCCGGCAGGTATGCTGTTCTTTTCACTTTGGATCATTTATCCAAGCTGGCTTGCCATCCAAGAGTGAGAAGGCCACTGGCAGGCGGTCAGTGCTTTTGGTGGCCAGCCATGGTGGAGGATATCCATCAGTTTGTGGATGCATACTCATTCTGCGCCTCCAATTTACCTCCTGTTGGTCTGCTACATCCTCTCACTGTTTTGTCCAGACCCCAGACACATACTGCCTTGGATTTTGTCACCACTTTCTCTCCATCCAGTGGCAGTATTGTGGTATTACCAATGATGGACCACTTCCCAGAGGCAGTTCATTCTCCTACCAAAAATCTTTTAAAGACACAACTGAAGTGGTTGTGACACACATCCTCCAGATGCTATATTTAAACCTTAAACTCTTAAACTTAAAAGAGACAAATTTGTTCACGTGTTATGTATTTCATTTAAATGTATATATTTTTTAAATATATTTTAAAATATATAAAAAATGTCCAACAAAATGCTAAAATGTTTCACAATAAATGTATTTTGTTATTTTTAAAAACATATTTTAAAAATGTAAATATATTTTTAATATTAACATATTTTGACCCTTGTATATTTAGGTCTAAGAAAACTTTCAATTTCCCTTTTTTTTTTTTTTTTTTTTTGCCATATGGGTTGACTCAAAAACCCAAAAACTCAACTGAAATAATAATTTTGATAGGTTTCCTTATCCAATTTAACTNAAAAATGTAAATATATTTTTAATATTAACATATTTTGACCCTTGTATATTTAGGTCTAAGAAAACTTTCAATTTCCCTTTTTTTTTTTTTTTTTTTTTTTGCCATATGGGTTGACTCAAAAACCCAAAAACTCAACTGAAATAATAATTTTGATAGGTTTCCTTATCCAATTTAACTTCTGTGTTTTTGTTGCATTTCTCATCAAACCACAGTGCCTTTTGATTTCTCTGACTGACGCTGATGAAGCACCAGGTCGTAGTTAACCAACAAACCTAGCAACACATTCAGTCATCATCCTTGTCCTTCAGGTGTGTTCTGTTTTAGAGCGGAGGGAGAATGTTCAGTTTCAGAGCACAGTTTGTCCTTGATCCTGATAGCACATTGGGTCAATAAAGCCATTGCTAAAGCACTCCCTTCAGCCTGAGCTGACTAGAGCTAATGCTCTAACTAATGCTAGACTCAGCAATACACTGACTGGCATGCAGTCATAATGAATAGAGGAAGCATGGCCATTGAGACAGTAATGTGGCCAGTGTGTTAATCCTTCTCCCGTATCACACTGGCATACTTATTACTGCATACTGTGCCTGCAATCTGTAAAAAACATTTTACAGCATATTGCATTTCAAACAGTATGCTATATTGTCACATAATCTCATGATATCTCTATATCTCTATTTATTCAGAAGTGTAATAAACTAAGCTGCAGTTTTAATCAAATTGTTTATTTTTTTCTTTGTTTGTGCAGGCAGGAAAATCCTCTTTTGCTTTCTTTACATGACTTGTAATTAACAAAATGGCAAGTTCCCCACTTATTTTTTGTTTTGGATTTGTGTTGGATTTTATTCTCCCTTTATATGCAGTATTTTGTGGCCATAAAAAAATAAAGTATAGTAGTTCATTGTCATAGAGTATGTAGAAATCTATGCACAGTAATCTGTATAGTCTATAAATAAGAGTATCATATTAGTGTGAACATTCACAGTCATTGTGTGAATGCTTCCGCTTCAATCAGTAAAGTTCTCTTCACTTTGCATACTTGCAGTTTTGCTTATTACAATAAACAAATTTAGTTCTGTCACATCACAAGCTTATGTGGTAAGCTGGGATGTTCAGATGTAAGATGTGCAAAATCTGCACCATTTTACAGCAACCCTTAGATTTCACTTCATTTTTGCACTGTGTTGTTGCTGTTAGGTATTAATTTTACGTAACTATAAACTATCTATGCATTGTACTCTGATAATCACAGTATTCACCAAAACACCATGAGTAGCGTACTACAGTAAATACTGCAATTGTGAAAGGGAGCATTGTATTATGCAGCCATTGTGGTGCAAAAACCAAACTTAAAATTACAGAAGCTGGTATTTTCCAGTACTAAGTCATAACAAAAATAATAATAACCCCCGTGTGAATTCATACAGTAGCACTATTGCTGTGGTAACAGTAACTGCTGTAAGTATTTTGGTGCAAACTATGGTTACCATAGTTAACAGCACAAGTAAACAGACATTCTTGAAGTGAAACACAACCCCCCGGTGTCCTTTCACTCATGTGTTAACAGTGAGGCGCCGTGGTTGGGTTTTTAATAGTACCGCTTTTAGCAGCCTTTCAGAAAGCCCACAGAGAGCAGATGATGCTGAAGCGGAAATTCCCTGCTGCCTGCCGTCAAATCACTTCCTTATTTCTATCTCAATCTAGCAGCCCTTACAGCGTGTTGTACCGCCAGGTCAAAGACATAAAATCACCCTTTTAAATAATAAATCACACTCTAGAGCTAGGCATTTGGCTAAATGAATTATTCCCATTATATTGTAATTAGTTTGTAAAGGTCAGACATTTGGAACATGTTTATTATTGTGACACACTGAGCATCACTTCCTACTCTGTGATGCCTTGCATGTCAATGAAGGGGTTTATATTCGAACTTCCCCTCCAGTGAATAACATCACATTACCACGCTGCTGTACACGTTACATGGTCTGGATTTAGGAGTGAAAGACTACAAGAGGATTTAAACTCCAGCTGTTGATCAGATTTGAAAGGGTGATGGAAGGAAGTTCACAGTCGTCACTGTCAGAAGAGGACTCTTCCAGCAAAGAGCGCTCTTTACCTGAGGAGGAGAATGAACTGCAGCCTGAGTGCGTATTATTTTACCATCTTTCACTTTAAAAGACGTCAACAGTAGCTGTCAGTAGGGTTAGAAGATTTGTTTAAAAACAGTACAGTAACAGAAAGTACAGACAAATGTAAACAGGAAGTAGGGACTATTTTTGTTGTAATTTGCCAGTAAAATGTGTTATTTTGTATGATAGTACAGTATGTGATCCTATTACAAAGTCACATGTGTGGCAGTTAAAAGAGACATGCAATAGTTCTGTATGATATTCGCAAACCATGATATTTATTTGTGACACTCAAAAAGTATTTCTTTTGTTAGTGTACATGATTTTCAACACTTTAAATCACACATAACGCCTTTAGTGACAGTTTCACCAATGAGTTCATACAGAATTACCCTACTGGGCATGTAGACTTAACATTAACCCTTTAACTTTCACCCCCTAAAAGGAGCTAATGAAACAATTATTTAACATTAAATTCTTAGTAGACATCTAATAAATAGCCTAATGCACTTTTTTTTTTTTCAATTTATGTTTTTTATAAAACTCTACAGTACGGCTGGGATGTCAGTCCATGATAAATCTCGATTTAACTTCAAAGAACTATTTCATGAGTTTTTTTTGCAAAATAATCATTCCTTTAATTTTATTAGTATCTTGGACACATCTCATAACCTTCAGGGTCCACAAAGTTAAAAAAATATATATATTTTTAAGTGTCTGTATAATATAAAGAGTCGTAAAGCAATATATATGCTATACCATGTTTTTAACTGACATATCACGCATGATTCGGATAATGATTGTAAATGAACATTTCTGCATTTCTCATATATTTTGCTATATTTCTGTTTTTTACCCTCTAACCTGTTCACAACAACTTTATAGTTTCATCCCTACTTCCCTGATTGCTTGTTTGACCGTATTATCTGATGACTGACCAGCACCAATCTCGCTTTTTGTGTGACTGACTGAAGTTTGTAAACTGCTGCTCTCACTTGAAAACCTGAAATTCCCATCCCTTCATGGAAACAGCAGACACAGAGATGGGGCAGTACAGCTGTGGAAAAATTGCTCTCTCATCTCTTCCTTTTGATAGATTTATTCCCTATCGGAGTTATCTCAACCGTACAGTAGAGATATCTATTAAAGGGTTAACGTAACTGTTAACTTAATGATTTTTGGGTAACACTTTATTTTAAGGACCAATTCTCACTATTAACTAGTCGCTTATTAGCATGCATGTTACTAGTATATTGGATTGTTAATACTTGTTAATACTTATAAGCCACATATTGATGTCTTATTCTGTTTGACCAGATTTTAGATCTCTTGATTCTACCCTTTACCTTAACAACTACCTTACTAACTATTAATAAGTAGCAAATTAGGAGTTTATGGAGGCAAAATTGTAGTTAATTAGTTAATACTTAGAATTGTTCTCCAAGCTAAAGGGTGACCGAATCTTGATACATTCATGCGACGTCCTGAGGGAAAATTAAAAAAAAAAAAAAAAAAAACGATTCTCACATGAGGGGGGCAATAGTGTACGAAACACCCCAGCTCAAATTTCCCAGAGCTTTACCAGTCATTTTCATTTTCTTTTTATAGGGCCTGGTGATGTGTTTGTGTAACTTTTATTAGTTCATACTTTGTCACAGCTTTGCGTGAGTCATTCATCATGAGGCTGTAATGAATTATGGGAACATTTACATAACATCCGTGACTTTATTTTCGCTGCTTCAGATTCCCCATCTGTCCAATACTGTATTACCACAACGGCAACGACAGCACAGCGTTGTTCCCTATGGCTATGAAAGAATAAGGCTGTCAAGAAAAAGCGGTTTTAGCTTTAATGATTAGCTTCTTATTATCCATTCAAATGCTCATGTTACAGTGTAATTATTGGTATATAGTACTGATAATGAATATTATGTATTTAATTTGTAATTATTTTGTGGAGCAGCTTCACACATCATAATTGTAGTTACTGCAGTAATGACTTTCATCAACATGTAATATGTGTGGTTTGGCCTGTGTCAAAATTACACTGTTCTCAAAAGGATCTTCACAAAAATAGCAAAACCTGACAAAAAAGCATTCCATGAGCAAATGTCCCCATGAGGAAAACAACTTTATAAAAGGCTCTAATGATGTTTTATTTCAATTTTAAACATGCCAACAGCTATATTTGAAGGTTTTGGTTAGTCAGGAGTGAAAGGAACCTTCATAACAGGAAGCTTGTGAGAAAACAAGGTTTGAAATGGGGTGAAGTACTGAAAACATGACAAAATGTGCGTGTAAAAGGTAGAGTCAGAAATGGTTATAATAACAACAACAACAACGATACTAAAATCAATGTTGAAATTAAGTGTTCAGATGGAAAAGCCCCTAAATCCATCTGACGCATTTCTTTAAAACTAGCATTTCTTTCTGGCTAATTTCTATAGATTTCTATGTAAGTACTGGTACTTCTGATTGGGCTGAGGCTGGAATTTAGCAAGTTTGAAGTAAAAGTATTTGATGGACGTATACTATGTGACAGGAGCATTCACTCAGTATCATTATCTCATTTTTGACCGAGATGGCTTTTAGCTGGTTTTGCATCTGAACTCTTCAAATGTTTTTACAAATGTTAAAAGAAGAAATGTTTGTGTGTGTTGTAGGCAGGTGGAGGAAGCGGCACAGGGGGAGTCACTCCTCTCTGGTGAGGAGCAGTTAACCCTCATCACAGAAAGCATGTCAATCACCTCTTCTGATGAGGAAAAGCTTCAGCTCCTCAACAAAAACACTGAACTCCGGAGACTCAACAAAGAGGTAGAATAAAACTCCAGCTGTGACATCAACCATACAACTCAGTTTCAGAATTTTCTTACAAAGAAAATAAAAGGAGAAATTTTAGAATTACGGCAGCTTAGAACATTGAATTCAAATTTAATTTAGATCCTTTTAAACTCAAAAAAACAAACAAACATACTTTTAAGTTTCTCCAGAAGGTATCATACTTTGACCAAATAGAAAGCAAATACTGTTTTCCCTCTTTTTGCATGTTAAATTATTTTCAATTAAAGGGTATTGTATCTATATAATATACTCATTACAGACTGTAACCAATTTTTTCAAGAAAGTAAGGTGTCATTTTTGCAAACATCATTTTTTCAAGTGTTTTGTGTAAGGGTGGGTCAGATTTGGTGTGGGTCAGATTTGTGGGATCAAATGTCCCTACAATGATAGTATAGGTAGCCAACAGCTCTTATATGGACATTGGATTAGTAAAGGGACTTAAAATGCAGAAAGATTTCTGTTTGAGTTTAGGGGAAGTGTAGTGTTAGGATACAGCAAATACAATTAGCTCAGTGTGAAAACAACAAAGTCAACGGAAATCCCCGCACTGATACAAAAATACGTGTGTGTGTGTGTGTGTGTCAGCTGATGAAGCTGAACGAGGAGTGGGATCACATCTACCACAGCACGAGTGTGGGCCTCCAGCAGCGTGTGACGGCCCTCGAGGAGGAGAGCAGGGCCCTTAAACAGCTCAACAGCCGACTGCTGCTCAAAGTAGAACATGAACAGGTATGTGGGCAGAAACACGCTTTTAAACTGTTACGGCACAGCTGCTTTAAAGGCCAAGCGTGTATTTTTAGAGTCTCTACTGCCACTACACAGAATACTGGTAGTTTACCTAGCAACACGATCTGCCAGTGGTTGGGTAAACAGTCCCACTCCAAACCCACATTACCGGTTGGACAGGGGATTTTTTGTTGTTGTTTTTTGTAAAGGTATTTCTACCTGATTTGAGTCTTAACATGATCTGACTCTTCACTAAAATAATCTGAGGTAGTCTGGTTGATTTAGTCATATCAAATAATATTTTATTAAAATGATTTCAAAAGTGTTTACATTGTGAATTCATTAGTATTTATGTATGTATGTATGTATGTATGTATTTGACGTCAGCCATGAGAATAGTAATGAAATCACAAATTGAGCTGAAGTACTGAATCACATTTCATATGCAAGATTTAAAATCTAAAATGAGGCTGCTAATACATTTTACATATCTGTCTTAAAAACTGTGCAATTATGAAATGCAATAAGTGTAATAAATAGAATAGTGACATAGCTCAACAGGATTAAACTGAATCATCAAAGAGGAACAGTGATGGCAAAATAACAAATTAAAGGAACAATGAAAAAAACATTAACACTTCAGCATAGGGAACTATTCTCACTATTATTATCATGCCTTTTATCAACATATCGGCTGTTTATTAGTACTTATAAAGCCCCTATTCTGCATGAACATATTCTACATCCCTAATCCTACCCAATACCTGAACTTCACAACTATGTTACTAACTATTAATAAGCAGCAAAATAGAAGTTTATCGAGGCAAAAGCCATAGTTAGTGGTTTGTTAAGAGCATGAACTGGACCTTAAAATAAAGTGTGACCATACCTTATTATGCCACAGGATGCAGCGTCCTTGTTGGATGGTCCTGGAACAACAGTCTTATTAGCCAGTCAGATTTTTGGCTATGGTTCTGGTCGTTTATGGAGTTATGGTTTAGAAATGATATGGAGCAGATTTAGAACTGCATAACCTGATGTAAGGTGCACAATCCCTGGTTCTGTGAGAGACAGAAAAAGCAATATGTGTGATGAGTCACCTCTCACCTGATTCATTACATCTGGAGTGCTTTATATTTGAAGAAAGCCAGAGGATATTGGAGTAATTAGTTCAGATCATTGCTCTGCAGTCATTGCTCTGCATGGTGGAGAGGCAGGACTATGAGGCTGTTTTGCAGGCTAACACTGATCCCTGGTGAAGCTCACATGCTCCAGGATACTAAAGCTCAATAACACACCGCTAAAGACAGTTGAGGCTGCATTTATGAACAGCTGGATGAGGTCGAGGCCCTCGTGGTCTACACCGGTGGTTAGCCAAGTGTTGGTCATTATAAACAAAGTTGGGATGACGATTCGTCAGTTATAAGTAACTCAACGTAGAGGTCGTGGTTACATAACGCATACCCTGAACCCCTGAACATATCGCATACATACTTTGAACCTCATCAGAGAATCATCTTTATAACAAGGACCATTTTTGGCTGTATTGGACTTGTGTATTTTCTATTTAGGGATTTTAAAGGCACCTGATACCACCTGATTAATGTTTTACATTTTCGATATGCATATGTTGTGTAGAAAAAAACAATTTTTTGTGTTCCATCAAGAAAGTCAGTCACATCATGGGCTTGAAATAACCTAATGGTTACATAAAGAATTGTCTTTGTGCAACTAAAAAGCTTCCAGCTCTAAAGTGTTTTGGTTGTAAATCAAACCTTTATTTAAAAAAAAAGGCACATAATTGGTGTTGTTTGTGTATTTTATGGAACGCTATGGTGTGACTGATGCTGTAAATCACTGTGATTCAGAAGTATAGAGCCATGAGCAGACATTGAGAGTTTTGCATGTTCATATTTGTGTCTGTAGAACAAGAGGGAATATTATGAACAAACACTGATGCAGGAACTGAAGAAAAACCAGCATCTGCAGGAGTATGTCAGACTGCTGGAGAGCCGACTGCACCAAACAGATCTTCAGCAGTGGACTAGAGGGACTCAGGTGAGCTTACTGAATCAGACCAGCTGGTTACAGTATGTCGTGTGACGATTCTTTAACATTTTTACTGACTTTTTCTCCATTGGAAGACCCCGGATATCAGCGGCTCCTCAGACTCTCATCTGGTCCATGGCTCGTCTAAGCCATCACTAGACGGGCGGTCGACCCCAGGGCTTCCGGTCTCAAAGTCCAGTCTCAGACTGGCTGGCATGGGAGTGGAGATGCAGTCTGACCCTGTGAGGGAGGTTCAGGATCTTAAAGAACAGCTGGAGGCGCTGCGGTGTCAGGTGAGCCATTACATGAGCATAACATTTAAAGTAATTTTACAGAGTTGTAAATATACTTACATTAGCCATGTAAAGCTTGAACTTTAGACAAAATAGTCCAAAAAAAAAAAGTTTGCATATGTGGTTTTTGATGAGTATACATCAGGGTTTATGGATCATATAGTATGATGTAATGAAGGTGTGGAGATCAAACTTGAGGAGGAAAAGCCATCACTTTTATTCAAAGGCCCAACCTGAGCAAAGTTATGCCGTTTAGTGCAGACGTTGATATTTTAATGGCCAAAAAGTATAGTGATAGCCTGTGATTTAAATCAATAGGATCTTTACAATATTAACACTACATTGATCTTAGTAAGATGACATTTAAATGCTTAGTTTGATTATCAAGACATATAATGCAATGCGATACAATGATGATTGAGAGATGAACAAATAAACTTATCTCAAAGCCTGATGATCATATTTGAGACTCACATTTTAACATGATTTTTCTAAAAAAAATATGTATAGATAAGCTAAGCTAAGCTGATTCAGTCCAGTAAGTGTTAATCTTGAAATATTACTAACATGAAGATATTGCTAATGTAGGCTGTTTAATATACAGTAATAATTACAACTAGATAAAAAAGTTCGTCAAGACAAACTTTAAGTTGGCTTGAGAAAGCCGGACCAGAAAGTTTTAAAAAGTTTGAAAATTGTAAACCGTTTAAGAAATTTGAAAAGTTTAAAAAGTTTAAAAAGTTTAAGAAGTTTAAGAAGTTTAAGAAGTTTATGAAGTTTTAAAAAGTTAAAAGTTTGAATTCAGTCTGTCAGAAAGCTAGATAGATAGATAGATAGATAGATAGATAGATAGATAGATA
>JAHKKF010534116.1:0-10886 GCA_019740295.1 Labeo calbasu
TGATCGCCATTGTGTGCGTGTCCGTCATCTTTTTACTGAGTTTCATCAGTTTAATAGCTGTAAAATGCCACAGGACAGACAGCAGTTTGGGCAGGTACGGCGCCCCGATGATCACCACACACCCTGACGGGAGCTGGTCTTACTCCAAATCTACTCAGCAGTATGACGTGTGTTTTAGCTCAGACACACTGAAGAGTGACGTAGTGGTTTTCCCTGCGCCATTTCCGCCTGCAGATGCAGAACTTATAAGTATTAATGGAGGAGACACTTTTACCAGAACACAAACACTTCCTAATAAAGAAAAGGTAAGATAAGTTAATACATATTTTGTTTTGCTGGTGAATTAAGTCTTGTGCTTTCAAGCTATATATCTAATCGACTTCCTCTCTGTTGTCTTGATTATTTATTTATTTTTCCTAACTTATGCTGGAGCAATGCTTTACATTTGCGGTCTGTGGTGTTTAATGGTTAAATTAAGGTATTTAAGGTATGACGTGGCGCAATAGTTTCATCACTTTACAGTGTCGCAGTGACCGTCTTTTTGCAGTTACCCACCTGTCATAGTTTTAATGAGTAGGTAGATGACATGAAACGACCCCGTGATTAGCTGCCCTGAAAACGGATAAGCGCATATATCCTACATACAGCTACCAGCAGGGCCAATGTTCGGGGGATTTTGTCCATAAAGGAATAAAGCACATATATTTTAACAAACTATTTTATAATTTCACACAGTATTTTAATTTAGGCTTCAATACATAGAAATCCAAGACATACACTGCCGGACACGGACATATTTGCTTTTGCGCAAAACAAGTAAACTTTACAGGAATTCCGTAAGTTTATTGCTGTTACTGTGGCAGCCAACAACAGCACAGCTTAACCATGTGCACATTATTATTATTATTATTAAATATTTATTTATACTGAAAACGTTTCAGTTAAATTAATTAAGTCAATAACAATATTTTTTTGTCCCGTTTTAACATGGATTTCTATGGAGACCGGCACACTACAGCATCCAAACAGAAGTTGTAATCCTCATGGCGGCGCACATCGGTTACTCAGAAAAAAAGTGGATGGTTACAAAATATTGCAGTTTTTAGTTTAGAGTACACATGAAACATGATAGACATAGTGGACATTGCATTGTTCGATATGGTTTATTGTTGGCGTAATTGGAGCTGTTCGTGGTGCTGAACACGTTGCATCCAAACGTAAAGATAAGTTATTTATGCTGTCATATTACACATGTACGGCCTTTTTGTCTTGAAAATGAAGATGTTATGCAAAATAGAAAATAAAATAAATAAATAAATATATCTACAGTTTTCGCATGAGGTGGCAAATTTAGCTGATTGAAAACAGTTTAATGTAAGAGGTTTGCAAACTTCATGTTTACACACTTTTGAACTTTTTAAATGCCCTGTTCCGTCTACATTTATCTGGCTTTATGTCTTGCCCGTGGTTCTGAAAACCAAGCCTTTTTTTTTTTTTTTTTTTTTTTTTTTTTTTGGGTGTGTGTTTTTGGCTGTTTAAGTAAATCTTTCACTAATATTTTAAATATTTTGTTAATTTGCCGTTCAGTTGAAATAGTTCGAAACTTAAAAATACATATATCAAATCGTTTTAATCTGGCTATGTATGTATGTACCTATTTATGTATCTATCTTTCTATCTATACATTTGTACTTTGCTTTCTTGATGTGATGCTCCGTTTTATCCGCGCGATGTCAGTATCTGCCTGCTGTGTGAGCCTTCTTGAAAAGATGAGACTCCTCCTATTTTTCTTTTTCTGTCTTCCTGGAAGAGGGCTTTGTTAGTCGTCCGCCATTGTCCTCGGAAACAGTCCACTCGTGGATTCAGCAGAAAACGTTTTACAGACATGCCGGAGAATTTCGGTGGTTTAACATGCACCGGCAGTGGCTTGCTAAAATGGCTTTAACGGAGGGACATATTTTAAACGCGTGGATATTTTTCAGTGTCTTTCTTCTCTTTGGGATTTTTACAGATGGGCAGATTGTGTATTCCATTTCGGAGGAGGTAAATCCAGGCACGACGGTTGGAAATTTAGTTAAGGACTTTAACTTGAATTTACAGGACATTGAAAGACGTGGATTTCAAATTGTGTCGGAGTCCAGCCGAAGGTATTTTGATTTGAATTTAAAGACTGGTGTTTTTCACATCAAGGAGAGAATAGACAGAGAGCAGCTATGTGAACAGAATGTGAAGTGTTCTTTACCTCTAGAAGCAATTGTTAACACGCCTTTAAATATATATAGATTTGAGGTAAACATACTAGATATTAACGATAATCCACCATTATTTCGTACCTCAAAGACAATACTAAATATTTCAGAATCAGCTTTTCCAGGGGAGCAGTTCGCTCTGCCGAGTGCGTTTGACGCGGATGTGGGCAGTAATTCACTGAAGAGCTACAAACTAAGTCCAAATGAACACTTTTCTCTGGATGTTCAGAGCGGAGGAGAGCAGAGTGTGTCTGCTGAATTAGTTCTGCAGAAAGCTTTAGATCGAGAAAAACAGCCACTAATTCAACTCACACTCATCGCTGTAGATGGAGGAAAACCTCCAAGATCAGGAACAATGCAAATAATAGTAAATGTTGAAGATGTCAACGATAACGTTCCTGTTTTTAGTAAATCATTGTATAAAGCTCGCGTAAATGAAAACTCGCCACCCGGTACATCTGTTCTTACAGTTCAGGCCAGCGACCCAGATGAAGGTGTAAATGGTCAAATTGTTTATGCTTTAGTTAATCATGATAATGATAAAAATGTCGACTCATTTTTAATAAATCCTGAAACTGGCGTGATTACTGTGAAAGGTGATGTAGATTATGAGAGAAAAAATGCAGTGGAGCTACGCGTGCAGGCAAAGGATAAAGGGCATAAACCTAGAGCTGCTCTTTGTAAAGTGTTACTGGAAATTGTTGACATTAACGATAATGTTCCAAAAATCTCTGTAACATCTTTGGTTAATAATGTCAAAGAAGATGCTCCGATTGACACAATGGTTGGTATGATAACCGTCACTGATAATGATGCTGGTAAAAACGGACAGGTAACGTTAAAAATACAGGACTCTGCTCCTTTTAAAGTTCAGAACTCGTACAAAAATTATTATAGTTTAGTTGTTAACGGACCTTTAGACAGAGAGAGCGCGACTGAGTATAATGTGACTGTCACAGCTACTGATGAAGGGACTCCGCCTCTCTCTAGCACAAGTGTCATTACTGTACATGTTTCTGATGTGAATGACAACGCACCGCGCTTTTCAGAGCCCATCATTAATGTTTATGTGAAAGAGAATAGTCAGACTGGAGCTGTTATTCATACTGTATCTGCTTTTGATCCTGACGTAGGTGATAATGCCAGAATAACATATTCTTTACTAGAAAGCTCGAAAAGCGGACCGGTAACATTCATGATCAACATAAACTCCGATAGTGGAGATATACACAGTTTACAGTCGTTTAACTATGAAGAGATAAAAACGTTTGAGTTTAAAGTTCAGGCCACAGACTCTGGTGTTCCTCCGCTCAGCAGTAACGTGACTGTGAATGTTTTTATCCTGGATGAGAATGACAACAGTCCCGGGATTCTTGCGCCCTATTCCGAACTCGGTTCCGTTAACACAGAAAACATTCCGTATTCTGCTGATGCGGGCTACTATGTGGCCAAGATCAGGGCTGTGGATGCAGATTCTGGTTACAATGCGCTGCTGTCTTACCACATCTCTGAACCCAAAGGAAACAATCTGTTCCGAATCGGAACCAGCAGCGGGGAGATCAGGACTAAGAGGAGAATGAGTGACAATGACCTAAAAACTCACCCGTTGATCATTTTGGTTTGTGATAACGGAGAGCCCTCACTTTCAGCGACTGTGTCTATTGATGTTGTGGTTGTTGAAAGCGCAGGTGACGTCAAGACTCCATTCAGAAATGCGCCGATAAAAGAGGAGAGTTTCTCGGATTTAAATCTATATTTGTTGATCGCCATTGTGTGCGTGTCCGTCATCTTTTTACTGAGTTTCATCAGTTTAATAGCTGTAAAATGCCACAGAACAGACAGCAGTTTGGGCAGGTACAGCGCTCCGATGATCACCACACACCCTGACGGGAGCTGGTCCTACTCCAAATCTACTCAGCAGTATGACGTGTGTTTTAGCTCGGACACACTGAAGAGTGACGTAGTAGTTTTTCCTGCGCCATTTCCGCCTGCAGATTCAGAACTGATCAGTATTAATGGAGGAGACACTTTTACCAGAACACAAACACTTCCTAACAAAGAAAAGGTAAGACACGAGGAAAATGCTTAGACTTAGAGCTGCTGTTTTAACTTTGTATTTTTTGTGCTGTTCATTGCCAATTCAGGTGTTTTTATATTGAGATTGAGGGGAAATAAGAATTAATATTACCTTATTTCTGCCTTAAAATATTTTATTGCTCTTGCATGCAGGTTTAGAGTGGTATTTTATTGTCTTTTGCACTAACGCACTCTGACCTTGGTGCTGAAAACGCAAATTAAGTTATCTGTTGTTCTGTTTTTTTTTTCTTCTCTTTGGTAGTTATTAATTAGCCTTGCTAAGTATGTTTGTTCAATGCCACTGTTATGATTAGATAGCCAATGTGATGTGGACACTTTCTCCAGTTCAGGCATTATCAAATGTACTTTAATATTTTGTTCCTATAACCAATAGATTGAACATATAAAAATATTTTATTTAGAAACAGTGGAGTCTGCATTTGTCCGCACGATGTCACTAAACTTCCATTTTTACACAACAATTTTTCTCACTCCTCTAAGCTCCGCCTCATTTTGTAGCTTCCGGAACAGAGAGGATTGCTTTGTTCAGAATTCGCCATTGTGTCTGCAGCTTGCTGTTGTGCGTGGTTTCGTGTGAATATTTACTCACTATGCTATCGGATTTTCATGATTTTGGCATATCCAGAAGATTTAAAGACAATGGCATCCAAAGGGCAATCAAGATTTCTGGTTTGGATTTCTGTGTACTTTCTATGTTGGCTTTGGAATATAGCAGACGGACAGCTGGTGTATTCCGTGTCGGAGGAAGCAAACGCAGGCACTACAGTTGGGAATTTGGTGAAGGATTTTAATCTAAATATTCAGGAACTGGAGGTACGAGGATTTCATATCATTCCGGGACCGAACAAGAGGTATTTCGATGTTAATACTAAAACTGGAATTCTCCATATCAGAGAGAGAATTGACCGAGAAGAGATTTGTGAACATGATATTAAATGTTCTCTGCCTTTAGAAGCAATGATTAGCTCACCATTGAATATTTACAGATTTGAAATAAATGTTGTTGACATTAATGATAATGCACCGGCATTTCGGACATCAGTAACAAATCTGAATATCAGCGAATCAGCTTTTCCAGGGGAGAGATTTCCCTTAAACAGAGCATTTGATGCTGATGTTGGAGTTAATTCGGTTAAGAACTACAAACTGAATCCGAATGAGCACTTTTCTCTGGATGTTCAGAGCGGAGGAGAACAGAGTGTGTCTGCTGAACTGGTACTACAGAAAGCTTTAGATCGAGAGAAACAGCCTGTTATACAGCTCACATTGACCGCTGTAGACGGAGGAAAACCTCCAAAATCCGGTACAATGCAGATTGTTGTTAACATTGTGGATATTAATGATAATATTCCAGTTTTCAGTAAGTTTTTGTACAAGGCTCGAATCACTGAGAATGCGGCGCCTGGTACTCACGTTGTAACTGTTCAAGCTGTTGATTTAGACGAGGGCGTAAACGGTGATATAATTTATGCAATTGTCAACCACGACAATGACAAAACTGTAAATGCGTTCTCGATAAATCCTGAAACAGGTGAAATTACTGTGCAAAGACTCGTTGATTATGAACAGAGGAATGCAATTGAACTTCGAGTACAAGCAAAGGATAAAAGTAATAACCCGAGGGCTGCACACTGTAAAGTATTGGTCGAAGTAATAGATGTCAATGACAACATTCCGAAGATATCTGTGACGTCTTTAGTGAGCACTGTTAAAGAAGATGCTCCGATTGACACAGTGGTTGGGATGATAACTGTAACCGATAATGATGCTGGTAAAAACGGACAGATAATCCTAAACATTCAGGGCTCTGATCCTTTTAAAGTTCAGAACTCGTACAAAAATTATTATACTTTAGCTGTTAACGGGCCTTTAGACAGAGAGCGCGCATCTGAGTATAACGTGACCATCAAAGCTACTGATGAAGGGACTCCACCTCTCTCTAGCACAAGTGTCATTACTGTACACGTTTCTGATGTGAATGACAACGCGCCGCGCTTTCCAGAGCCCGTCATTAATATTTATGTGAAAGAGAACAGTCAGATTGGAGCTGTTATTCATACAGTATCTGCTTTTGATTTAGACGTAGGTGATAATGCTCGGATAACATATTCATTGCTAGAGAGCTTGAAGAGCATCCCAGTGACATCCATGATCAACATTAACTCGGACAGTGGAGATATACACAGTTTACAGTCGTTTAACTATGAGGAGATAAAAACGTTTGAGTTCAAAGTTCAGGCCACAGACTCTGGTGTTCCTCCGCTCAGCAGTAACGTGACTATAAATGTTTTTATTCTGGATGAGAATGACAACAGTCCCGGGATTCTCGCGCCCTATTCTGAGCTTGGTTCCGTTAACACAGAGAACATTCCCTATTCTGCTGATGTGGGCTACTTTGTGGCCAAGATCAGGGCTGTAGATGCAGATTCTGGTTACAATGCGCTGCTGTCTTACCACATCTCTGAACCCAAAGGAAACAATCTGTTCCGAATCGGAACCAGCAGCGGCGAGATCAGGACTAAGAGGAGAATGAGTGACAATGATCTGAAAACTCACCCTTTGATCATTTTGGTTTGTGATAACGGAGAGCCCTCACTATCAGCGACTGTGTCTATTGATGTTGTGGTTGTTGAAAGCGCAGGTGACATCAAGACCACATTCAGACATGCGCCCATAAAAGAGGAGAGTTTCTCGGATTTAAATCTATATTTGCTGATCGCCATTGTGTGCGTGTCCGTCATCTTTTTACTGAGTGTCATCAGTTTGATAGCTGTAAAATGCCACAGAACAGACAGCAGTTTGGGCAGGTACGGCGCCCCGATGATCACCACACACCCTGACGGGAGCTGGTCTTACTCCAAATCTACTCAGCAGTATGATGTGTGCTTTAGCTCCGACACACTGAAGAGTGACGTAGTGGTTTTCCCTGCGCCATTTCCGCCTGCAGATGCAGAACTTATAAGTATTAATGGAGGAGACACTTTTACCAGAACACAAACACTTCCTAATAAAGAAAAGGTAAGAGATTTTTGTTAAATGCAAGGAAAACGCTTTGACTTTGAGCTGTTGCTTTTTCTTGGATTTTTTTTTTCTTGCTGTATATTGCTAATTCATGGGTTCTTTAAGATTGAGGGTAAAATAAGAATCAGTATTACCTTATTTCTCCCTAAAATAATGTACTCTGTTTGCACGGATGTTTAAAGTGCAGATTTGTGGTCTTTTGCACTAACATACTCTGTCCGTGGTGCTGAAAATGGAAATCTTAATTTTTGTTCTTTCAGGGCGTTCATGGCCCTATTTCTGCTGTTGCATTAGCACAGTGAGACTTTATTCAGCCTGTCTTCTGTTTTTGTCCAGACCAATGAGAAAATTAAACCAATTTTTATTGTAAATCTTAACTAGAAAAATCTCAGTATTGAAATAATAAAGTGAATTTGTTTATGGAGAAAAAATGTGTATAATGTATCATTATGACTCAAACTTTTCTTTAAATAAATAAATGATATTAATATTAATAATAATGAATAATAATAATAATAATAATAATAATAATAATAATAATAATAGTAAAGAAACATTTAAAGGCTGAAATGTGAGGTTTATCAATTGTTTTTGTCAAAACTTTGAGCATGCACTACATGTTAGTAAATAACGTGTTTTTATTGTAAGTCACCAAACCAATATTTTGTGTGTGTGTTCTGTTGGTTTTCAACATAATTTCAGTGTGTGTATGAGTACGTCTTGACCATGTCCAACAAATTTCAACAATACAGTGATAATATTGATAACTGTGATAATTTTGGTCACTATAATGGTAAAGCGAAATTCCCATCGTATTTTATGTCTAAGAACAATAGCTATGTGAATTAATTCAAATACATACATACATACATACATACATACATACATAAATACATAAATAAATAAATAACGGACTTTTAAAAAAAAGTTTTTGAAACTAGTATGGAAATATGGCATTAAATTGCTGAAATATTTGCCGAAAATATCAGGGGGGTACTTCAAATAAAAAAAAAATTAAGCCAAAGTAGGCTCGGCAATAATAAAAAAAAAGGTTTGAGAACCCCTGCCCTAAAAGACGTTATGTATTTACATTTTATTTTCTTTCAGTTGAATAGCCTTGTTAAGTGTGTGCGTTCAATTCCAGCTGCTATAATTTGATAGCCAGTATGATGTGGACAGTTCCTCCACACTCTCAGAAATAAAGGTCCAAAAGCTGTCACTGGGGCGGTACCTTTTCAAAAGGTACATGTGTGTACCTAAATAGTCTATTTTGGTAAGTGTACATATTAGAACCTAATAGGTACAAAAGTGTACCTTTTGAAAAGGTACAGCCCCAGTGACAGCTTTTGGACCTTTTTTCTGGGAGTGCATTCTAGGCATTATCAAATTTATTTTAATGTTATGCTCCTATAATCGAAAGATTAAACAGGAAAATATTTTATTTATAAACAGTGAAGTTTGCAGTTGTCCGCACGATGTCACTAGCCTTCCATTTTACATGAGAATTTTCCTCACTCCTCTAAGCTCCGCCTCTTTTTGTAGCTTCCCGAGCAGAGAGGGTTGCTTTGTTCAGAATTCGCCATTGTGTCTGGAAGAGGCTGTAGCGCGTGGTTTCGTGTGAATATTTTCTGAGTGACTATGCAATCGGATGTTTATCATTTTAGCATAACCAGAACATTTAGAGTCAATGGCATCCAAAGGGCAAAACAAATTTCGGGTTTGGATTTCTGTGTGTTTTCTGTGTTGGCTTTGGAATACAGCGGACGGACAGCTGGTGTACTCCGTGTCGGAGGAAGCAAACCCAGGCACTACAGTTGGGAATTTGGTGAAGGATTTTAATCTAAATATTCAGGACCTTGAGGTACGAGGGTTTCATATCGTTCCGGGACCGAACAAGAGGTACTTCGATGTTAATAGTAAAACTGGAATTCTCCATGTCAGAGAGAGAATTGATCGAGAAGAGATTTGCGAGGAGAATATTAAATGTTCTCTGCCTTTGGAAGCCATGATTAGCTCCCCACTGAATATTTACAGATTTGAAATAAATGTTGTTGACATTAATGATAATGCACCAGCATTTCGGACAACAATAACACATTTGAATGTCAGCGAATCAGCTATTCCAGGAGAGAGATTTCCATTACAGAGCGCATTTGACGCAGATGTGGGCAGTAATTCGGTAAAGAGCTACAAGCTGAATCCAAATGAACACTTCTCTCTGGATGTACAGGGCGGTGGAGATCAGAGTGTGTCCGCAGAGTTAGTGCTGCTGAAAGCTTTAGATCGAGAAAAACAGCCCGTGATTCAGCTCACACTGACCGCTGTAGACGGAGGAAAACCTCCAAAATCTGGTACAACAGAGATTATCGTTAACGTTGTAGACGTTAATGATAATATTCCTGTTTTCAGTAAGTCTTTGTATAAATCCAAAGTAACTGAAAATGCGGCACGTGGTACTCACGTGATAACTGTTCAAGCAATTGATTTAGATGAGGGTGTGAATGGTGAAATTATTTATTCAATAGTAAATCACAACAACGACAAAAATGTTGATGCATTTTCGATAAACTCAGAAACAGGTGAAATTACTGTTAAACAAGACGTGGATTACGAGCAAAGGAATGCAATCGAACTCAGAGTACAAGCAAAAGACAGAGGTTATAACCCGAAAGCAGCACACTGTAAAGTATTGGTCGAGGTCGTAGATGTCAATGATAACATTCCAGAGATATATGTGACCTCTTTAGTGAGCTCTGTTAAAGAAGATGCTCCGATTGATACAATGGTTGGGATGATAACTGTAACTGATAATGATGCTGGTAAAAACGGACAGGTAACCTTAAACATTCAGGGCCCTGCTCCTTTTAAAGTTCAGAACTCGTACAAGAATTATTATACTTTAGTTGTTAATGGGCCTCTAGACAGAGAGCGCGCATCTGAGTATAACGTGACGATCACAGCTACTGATGAAGGGACTCCGCCTCTCTCTAGCACAAGTGTCATTACTGTACACATTTCTGATGTGAATGACAACGCGCCGCACTTTCCAGAGCCCGTCATTAATGTTTATGTGAAAGAGAACAGTCAGATTGGAGCTGTTGTTTATACAGTATCTGTTTTTGATCCTGATGTAGGTGATAATGCCAGAATGACATATTCTTTATTAGAAAGCTCGAAAAGCGGCCCGGTAACATCCATGATCAACATAAACTCTGACAGTGGAGATATACACAGTTTACAGTCGTTTAACTATGAGGAGATAAAAACGTTTGAGTTTAAAGTTCAGGCCACAGACTCTGGTGTTCCTCCGCTCAGCAGTAATGTGACTGTAAATGTTTTCATACTGGATGAGAATGACAACAGTCCCGGGATTCTCGCGCCCTATTCTGAGCTTGGTTCCGTTAACACAGAGAACATTCCGTATTCTGCTGATGCGGGCTACTTTGTGGCCAAGATCAGGGCTGTAGATGCAGATTCTGGTTACAATGCGCTGCTGTCTTACCACATCTCTGAACCCAA
>JAHKKF010534117.1:0-31310 GCA_019740295.1 Labeo calbasu
GGACGGACGATAGAGATCGAGATAACGATGGATGGATGGACAGAGAGACAACAATAGATGGATAGATGGAAAGAGAGACAACGATGGATGAATGAATGAACGATATGGATAGATAGATAGATAGATAGATAGATAGATAGATAGATAGATAGATAGATAGATAGATAGATAGAGATTGAGATAACGATGGATGGATGGATGGATGGATGGATGGATGGATGGAAAAAGAGACAATGATGGATGAATGGTTGGACGGACGATTTGGATAGATGGATGGACGGATGGATGAATGGAAAGAGAGACAATGATGGATGAATGGATGGACAATATGGATGGACGGATGATTTGGATGGATGGATGGATGGATGGATGGATGGATGGACGGACGATAGATAGATAGATAGATAGATAGATAGATAGATAGATAGATAGATAGATAGATAGATAGATAGATAGAGTTTTGTGTTTTTTTGTGTTGAAAAAATAACAGCAAAAATAACAGCACACATGTTTGGAATGTCATGAGGGTGAGTAAATAATTTTAGTGAACTAGTCCCACTATTATTTGGCACAAAGTCTTTGAGTCCGCAGGCTTGGCGAAATGGATAATGAAAACACCACACACTATAATGGTATAATGGTGGAAGTCTAACTGCACATGTTGAAAGTTGCTTACAGTGAGATACACTTCATCGATTTGTTTGCCTATTTGTCTCCAATAGGAACCGCCAATCTAAGATCACATTAATCTCCCTTATTCGAAACATGCAGGGTTCAATCTTGCTGGCTGTGTAGAGCTTGTGCTGCGGTTTGAAGGGTTTAAATGGAAAACACATGACGGTAGGACTCGTGAGGCCCCGGGAGCTGAGTGTTTGACCAGGTGCTGCAGAATACCTAAGACCACCAGCCATACGACAGCCTGACTCTCCCCATGGGCATTTGTGGCTCTGCACTGGTAGGGTCCGGCGTCCTGACTGCGAACCCAGTTGATCTCCAAAGAGGAATTGGCCAGTATTTTCACCCTTCCTGAGCGGGACGATAAAGCGGTGCCAGCTCGATACCAGGTCAGATTGTGCCGCACAAAGCCTTGAACCTGACAGGACAGCACAGCCACTGTACCCGGGAACGACGTCACATTCACAGGAGGATGCAGAACAGGAGGAGGCTCTGCATTATGAGAAATGATGATGAAATGCTTTAAAAAGGCCATTCAAATATGTCAGGCAACAAATCTCTCAGTTTAATGTTGTGAGAGTTTTGGCTGTGACTTACAATTCCATTGCAAAAAGCTTTTCTCAATTAAAGCTTCCTTTAATTCTGGAGATTACACCCTTCTTAGCAAGCTGAAGTCTTGTTTATATTTTCACATGACCCTCTGCACACTGTGTGCGCAGTTCACGACGCTCAAGAGGCATTTATACTTGAAATGTTCCATGTTGAACTATTCTCCGCAATGACAGAAGGCAGCATGCAGAACATATTAGCTGAACCAGCAAGAAACAGCTGTGAGAAAGAGTATTTTTACATTAACTGAATTTCGCATTAACCTAGCCAAAAAATGTTTACTTTTTTATTTTATATTACTTATTTAATGTTACATTTACTTATTCTGTATTTCATATTTACTTAACATTTAATAAATCATATATATGCAATATTTATAGTAATAGTAAAATACTAATAACTTTATATAGAAATTTTAACACAACTATATATTTATCTATTAATCATGTACATCTAATGATATTTTATACTAAAAATTGTATATTTAATATGCATTTATGTATTTATTTATTTTACATTAATACCATTATACAGAAATTGTAATATATTTATTCATTTATTTAAATAAATTACATTTTATTTTCTAAAATGATTACATTTAAATCAAATTCCAAATTCATATTTCAGCTATATTTAGCTCTTACCTGTTTTTTTTTTTTTAATGAAAATAATGCAACCATTAAAATAGATTTTGTAAAATGCATTTTCATATATATTTGTAACCAGAAACAAATTTGCCAATGTGGAAGAAAAAACAAAAAGTTTTATTATCTTATAAAATATTGGTTTAAGGATGTTTAGAAATGTAAAAAACAATGTGCATGTAATATGTAATAAATATGTAACATTTTGTAAATATATGTAATATATTTATTTATTTATAATTTATATTTAATTTATAATTTAAAAAATATATATAAATATAACATATACATATTATATATAAACATATATATATGAAAACAAAGTTTTATTATCGTTACAAAACACTGGTTTTAAAGTAAATATTCCTTGTTTTAAGGATGTTCCGATATATTTTAAAAATACACTACCAGTCAAAAGTTATTTTTTAATGTTTTTTAAAAGATTTGTAATGCCTTTTTTTAAAGAAGTCTCTTTTGCTCACCAAGCCTGCATTTATTTGATCCAAAGCATAGTAAAAACAGTCAAATTTTGAAATATTTTTTACTATTTAAAATAACTGTTTTCAATTTGACTATATTTTAAAATCTAGTTTATTCCTGTGATTTCAAAGCTGAATTTTTAGCATCATTACTCCAGTCACAAGATCATTCAGAAATCATTCTAATAATCTGATTTGCCGCTCAAAAAACATTTTTTAAATTATTATCATGTTGAAAACAGCTGTTGAATTTTCCCAGATTTCTTTGTTGAAAAGAAAGTCCAGAAGAACAGCATCTATCTGAAATAAAAATTTAAATATTGATGATAATAATAATAATAATTTCTTGAACAGCTGATTTCTAAAGGATCATGTAACACTGAAAGACTTTACTAATAATGCTGAAAATTTAGTATCACGTGAACAAATTACTTTTTAAAATGTACTTAATGTACTTAACTTAATGTTCAAAACCTTTTGACTGGTAGTGTATATAAAATACATGAAAATTTATTATTATTATTATGTATAAAAATACATACATAAATACATAATGTGGAAAAAAGTATGTAACGTGTGTGTGTCCATACAGCACCTCTGACGCTGAGTTGCGTGAGAGCTCGTCCCATGCCTGCAGTGCTCTGGGCCACACACTCATATGCTCCTTCATCACTGCCTGAGGCGTGGGGAATTTCCCATGATGCTTTAACTGGAGACCTTCAATTACAAAAAATTTGCAGGTTTAAGTAATGAGTCCAAAAGTGCAGCCTTTGATCACAAACTCGCACAGAAATTCACTTGCGCACAAGAGTGAGGTCAAGAATGGAAAGAATTAGACTGAAAATATAGCGTTACAGATTACAAATGATACAAACTTATTCAAGCAAACAAAGATGGCAGCAGGTGAAAGAAAGAAAGAGAAAAAGATAGTCTGATGTCACTAACAACTAGTCTGCACAGAATACCTTTCACTATCAGTCAACATTATTTCATGTTCAAAAAGTAATTCAAAGCAGAGTGTTCTTTCAGTTTTCATGATCACTTTCTTTTTGTGCAATGCACACCCCTGCTGTTCATATTCATTCCAAGATTGATATGTCAGTGAAAGCTAACAAAACCTTCATGGGTTTGGTTTAAATTTCGACTGTACACGAATGCCCCGTGTCAGCAAGCTGTATCAAACGGAGCAAGAAATTGTCCAGCAGATGTTCAATTTAACATCTGCTCCATTATGTTTACTTAGGGCCATATCACCAGAGAGAATGCCTGCAAAAGTGTTCGTACATGTTTGGGTTCAGAGATAGAGAAGGCGGCGATACGCGAGAAAGAAAAAGGAAGAGAAATATGTATATAGAATGAGAATGGGGTACAATAGGGTACAAAATGAACTGAGAAATCAAAAATCCCTTGATCTTTTGACACATAAGAGGTCATTGTACAACAAAAAAACATAAGTTTCAGAACTCAAAACTTTCTTGTTAAGTTTAAAAACAGCTTGTATTAAAGCCGATCTGCCAAAACGACAGGTTCTAGAATGTGGCACTTCATGATGTAACAGTGTGGCTAAACCCTGTCTCCGCAGAAGATCAACACCTGCTTCTACAGCGCTGCTGTTAAGCCCCGCCCACCAATTTGCACATGTAGTGTAAATAACGAGAGCCGAACAGGGGTCTACACAGAAACCAAATGATAAAGATGGCTCTGAAGACAAGAAGATGTTGTGGAAAAACAATCTTTGCATTAGAGCTGCAGCTAACGATTATTTTTATTGTCGACTAATCTATTGATTATTTTTCAATTAATTTATTTATTATTTTCTGATCATTTGATGAATTCTTTAGTTAAACTACTGATAAATATTAACAGTAACTTCTGCTATTAATCTTTAATATTTTATTCAATGTTTTCTCATAATACTAATAAAAATACAAAATACTTTAAAAATAATAACAACAACAACAAAGAAAGAAAATAACAACAATAAATAAAAATAATAACAAGAAAAGAGAGAAAAAGAAAGAAATAATAACAGTAAATAATTAATAAAAAATAAAAAAGAAAGAAAGAAAGAAAAGAAAAAATAATAAGAAAATAGTACGCCAAATAAAAACGCGTGATAAAATTGACTTTGACATGTATACGCTATGCCATGCGTAGGATTAAGGAGTTTTTGTTTTTTCTGTTTATACGCATTTTCATGACACCGGGCTCGAAGGAACAGCTGAAGTCACAACCGTATTCAGGACATAGAGCGACAGAATCAAAAATGGCGTCATAACACCGGGAGGTTTTATCACAGTTGACAGCCCGTTTTAAAATAAACGAGCCCAGTCTAGGCTTGACTAATCCAATCCACATTTAAACAACAAACAATGCTTAAATGCTTTGTTAGCGAGTGCAGAGAGCGTGTTTGGAGCGCGCGTCTCAAAGCTGGCGCGATCGCG
Source organism: Labeo calbasu (assembly GCA_019740295.1). Lineage (NCBI taxonomy): Eukaryota > Metazoa > Chordata > Actinopteri > Cypriniformes > Cyprinidae > Labeo > Labeo calbasu. The sequence goes on from JAHKKF010534117.1 coordinate 4,852, forward strand.
CTCACGGCACTGACGCCAGCTCCAAAGATGAACGCGAATCATTTCTCCTTCTCCGTCTATGTGGGTCAATTAAACCCGTCATGGCAATTATATAGGCAACTCGATGTTCCGTGCTGTTCTATTCATTCAGTGCAGCTTTAAATGCGAAAATGCGGTTGTGAATCCAATGTAAAGGCGTCAGTTCGGCTATATATATTTGCAATTCTGACGGTCATATAATAATAAAATGCTCTATGAACGCAACTCTATGAAGTGATGTTGCCATACCAGCCTTGACCTTCTGCTCTAGAGTTTTGTTTTGTGTCAAACATAGCAGAAAACAGTTTTAAGTAGGGACAACTGCAGGCTCGCACAATGGGCGTGGCTAAAGGTGCGACGCGTCGACGCATTCCATGCCAATCGACGTAACCAATTACGCTGACGAATCGCTGCAGCTCTATTTTGCATTGCCCTCCTTCTGATCCCAACATTAGGAAAAAGTGGGTGAACTTTATTTTTAACTAAGATCCAGTCCTCCTCAGTAAGAGCTTGGTTTGTTCGCTTAATTTTACCACAGATTCGTTTACAAACAGGGCACAATTAGACGTGAGATTTTCAGAAAGATTAAACCTAAAAGACAATGCTGTACTGAATATATTAGATTTGACAGTAATGTCGCACCACACAAGTGTGAGTAACTGTTTTTATTACTTGGTCACTATTGCTTAATCTGTTATTACAGATTGTTTGATATGTACTATTTATGTGTTTTTTAACCTAAATCACAGCAGCGTCCATCTGTTAAGGATATAGGCTGTCAAACATACACAACTATTAGCCAAATATAACAGTGGGCGTTTACTTTTGAGTCTACAATCCACCACGCCTATACAAACAGAGTGTCTGATGAGGGGGTCAAAACAGGACAGAAAATAGCCTCTCTCTCTCTCTCTGTCCTTCGGCTTGCTCCCTTTATCAGGGGTCGCCACAGCGGAGTGATCCGCACAGCCGATTTGGCACGTTTTACGCCGGATGAGGACAGAAAATAGCCTGTTACTTCTAAATTATGATTATGATTTGTGGCGTGTGTTGCAAAAGAAACAAAAACAGACAGAGAGGAGAAAGAGGACAGCATAAAAAGATAAGATTTGAGGAGAGCCTCACTCATAGTTTCTTTCGTCTCCTATTGTGCTTCCGCCTCTGGTGAATCTCAGTTTGTAGGGCAGGTCACTCTCCACAGAGCAGTCAATCGTAGCGGGCTGCATGTAGAAGCCTCTTACCACAGTGGGCATGCTCACCCGTGGAGGCTCTGCAGGGTGAGAGCAGGCCAAAGGTTAAACTGGTTTCTCACAGCTGGGTTACCCAAACACAATATAAACAATGTCAACAAAACATTCTGTCAACACATCTAAGAGCATAACACCCATTCAAACTGAAAGCAAAACAAAAATAAAAAGTATTTATACAGTGTTCAAACTGTTGAAAGTTTAAACTGAGTTTGGATGGATTTTGAATGCAGCTTTTAAAACCAAACAACAAAAAACGTAGCTAAACCAAAAAGCAAAACAAAACAAGAAGTATTTAAACAGTGTTGAAAGACGCTTACCTGGGATGATGTTGGTATATGACACACTCGACAGTCTATGAAAGTTATAGCCATCTCCATCATTTCCAGACACTTTGAGGAAGAAGCTCTGAGATGGTGTTCGAAACTCTGGGATCCTCCAAATACCTCCTGAGCCTCCATCGTCAGGCAAAGGCACAGGAATGGTACGCAACGAACGGCCACCTAGAGATACTAGCTCCATATTGGTCACCAGACCTGGAGGCTTCAGACCTGAACACTTCAGCATCACATGGGCTGGAACGCCTGGCGGAAACTGGATATGTTAGATCTATAATTCTTAATGCAGTTACAGGATTAGTTCACTTCCAGGATAAAAATTTCCTGATAATTTACATCCAAATGTTCATGTCTTTCTTTCTTCAGTCGAAAAGAAATTAAGGTTTTTGAGGAAAACACTCCAGGATTTTTCTCCATATAGTGGACTTCAATGGTGGCCAATGGGTCGAAGGACCAAACTGCAGTTTCAATGCAGCTTTAATAGGCTCTACAAAAACCCAGCCGAGGAATAAGAGTCTTATCTAGCGAAATTAGCGTCATTTTGTAAACAAAAATTTAAATGTATATACTTTTTAACAACAAATGCTCATCTTGCACTAGATCTGCGATTCACATGTGAGTCTATGTACTGTGGTTCAAAAAGGTAGGGTAGGGCAAAAAATTCCAACATCATTTTCTCCTCCTACTTCAAAATCATCTGACAACATTGGTTTACTGGTTTTTGTAAAGGGCACTTGACTTTCTTTGCACGTTCGCTTTGTAAACACTGGGCCCGTTTTTCCGTCTATGTCACGCATGCATGATTGCAAGCAAGATGAGCATTTGTGGTTAAAAAGTATATTCATTTTATGGATGGCTCAATACCATAATACTGGCTTCGGTATGATACCTAGAATGTAATATCTCGGTAACGATACTAAATCAAACCATAGGTGACAAGTAACCAGCCTCAAAAGATAATTTCATTTCTGTCTCAAAAAATATTTAATTTTCATACCTAAAATGTAGTATATTTTACAGTGACCCTTGTGCAGATTGATCATAAACACAGCTAAAAGTCTTCCTACAAGTGGTCATTAGAAGAATTCATCACATCTTGCAAAGTTTTATTACATGTAGAATGCAAAATGTTTCAATACGAGCATTTCAGTCAAATGTAATTTATACAATATCTCAAACATCAAACAAATCATGCTGAGGGGTTTGCTGCTCAGCAGATAATGTGCTCATATCTGTAAGGTCAGCTTGTTCACCCATATCATCTGTTTTGTATGCAAAATAATGCCATATTTTACTTTTACTGTTGTTTTTATTTACTAGTTTCGAGCGTGTTGACAGAGTTTCATCTGTTTGATGATCCATCGCATTGCTCTATTGTCACGTTTACCCGTTTTGCAGCAATTTGGGAGGCACTTCGGAACAGCAGCATATAAAATACTGAATTGATCAAAATGATAGTACCCTATCGGTACTGGTATTTTTCCAAGTACCAGTATACAGTGCATCCCTAATTCATTTAAATTTTTTTTTTTTTTTAAATGACCAATCGTGTCGGCGCTAATAGCCTTGTGGGCAGTGCACCGACATATGGTGCAATCGTGCCTTCATGGTGTCCCGAGTTCAAATTCTGCCTCGTGGACCTTAACCCGATCCCACCCCCCCGCTCCTCTCTCCCACTTACTTCCTGTCTCATCTCCACTGTCCTGTCAAAGAATAAAAAATGACCAATCGTTTCACTAGATAAGACCTTGGCTGGGATCATGTAGAGCCCTTTGAAGCTGCAATTTGGACCTTCAACCCGTTGATCCCCACTGAAGTCCACTATATGGAGAAAAATCCTGGAATGTTTTCCTCAAAAAACATAATTACTTTTCAACTGAAGAAAGACAGACATGAACATCTTGGATGACTTTAGGGTGAGTAAATTATCAGGAATTTTTTATTTTGGAATCGAACTAACCCAAGTCATGTGCAAACATGAGCACAATCTAGTATTAATTTCTGGCACTGAGTAAAAACCTTAAATAATTGCTAATTATTTAGCAATTAAAATATGTTTTAATACCAACCATCAGAGAAAAAGGGTCATGTAGCCACATGATGATGTAGTAATACCTTTAATAGGTCTCTCTCTGGTCCTGCTAAACTCTGTGACAGGTATACTAGAAAAACCCGCCCTGAAGTCCAGGTTGCTCACACCTGTTACTCTAAGTGTGTGTCTTCCACTGCAGCCCACCTAGATGAGAAAAAAAAACAGGTTTCAATGACTGACATTTTGCATCAGGATCTGTAGTGTATATTTGTAAATAACAGTTTACACTCTTTATTTTTAAGAGTGTAGACAGCAAGGCAACTACCACGTTCAAGGCCCAAAAAGGTAGTAAGGACATCGTTAAAATAGTCCATGTGACATCTGTGATTCAACCGTAATGTTATGAAGCTACAAGAATACATTTTGTGTGCAAAGAAAACAAAAATAACAACTTTTTTCAGCAATTTCTTTTCTTCTGTGTCAGTCCTTACTGATATCCTTACTATCTTTCTGGGCTTATAACATGTCAGTTGAGTTGCTGTCTATGGAGGGTCAGAAAGTTCTTGAATTTCATCAAAAATATCTTAATTTGTGTTCTGAAGAGGAACAAAGGTCTTACGGGTTTGGAACGACATGAGGGTGAGTAATTAAAGACAGAATTTTCATTTGGGTGAACTAAACCTTTAAACACTCTCCTAAATATTTAATTTTGTGTTCTGCAGAAGAAAGAAGTCATACAGTTTNAGAACGACCTTTTAAGTTTTACCACATGACAGAGTCTATGACTGTAAGACTCGAGAGAACATGTCTGGTGAAGCTCAAATAAACTCCAAAATGAATCCATTCAAAGACTAGAAATTCAGGCAAGGTAGGATCCCAGGTTTCAATGACTGACATTTTGCATCAGGATCTGTAGTGTATATTTGTAAATAACAGTTATGATCTGACATCGCTGTTTAAAGCTTTTAGGTTGTACCTTTAATGTCCATGGTCCTGGTCGAGGGTTTTTCAGGTTGACCACCCGTGCTGAGTTTGGGATGTTGAGTAGTTCTGTCAGACCCTGCCTCTCTCCTACTACGCGGCCTGTAATTATTTAGACAACGGTTTATTAATTGGGGTTCACTGAAGGAGGGTAGATAGACATCTAAATATAAAAGCATATTCCTACCAAGAGGGTCTCTGAGCTCAATTTGTGGTGCTGGACCACTCAATGATACCGTGACTTCTTTTAGACTGGGGTCAAAGGGCACTTCCCACTGAGACTCCTGGGCAGTTTCATGGTCGGATGAGAGAAGGTGGACCTTCATAGCCTGGACAGTTTCCTCAACCCATTTAAGAACCTAGAGCAAACAAGAATTGTTATTCGTGAAAAGGACACAAGGACACAGCGTTATTCATGAAAAGGACACAAAGGACAGCTGTGGTCACCATTCACTTCCACTGCGAAAAAAAAAAAAAAGAGTGGCTTAAAGGAGAAGTTCAAAGGAGAAATCTACAGATAATTTACTCACCCTCTTGTCATCCAAGATGTTCATGTCTTCCTTACTTCAGTCAAATTATGTTTTTTGAGGAAAACATTTCAGGATTTTTCTCCATAGAGTGGACTTCTATGGTGCACCAGAGTTTGAACTTAGAAATGCAGCTTTAGAGGGCTCTACACGATCCCAGCTGAGGAAGAAGGGTCTTATCTAGTGAGGGTCTTATCTAGTCTTATCTAACTTAAAAATCATCCTACATCACTGCAGAAGTACTGACCCAGTGTTTACAAAGTGAAAGTGCAAATAAGGTCAAACGTCCTTTACAAAGAAAGTTTAAACAGTGATGTCGATTTTGAAGCTGGAGGAGAACATAAGATGGGAGTTTTTCGACATACACAAGAGCACAAAACACAGAATACACATGCACATCACATTTAGAAAATAACCAATCGTTTCGCTAGATAAGACCCTTCTTCATCATCTGGGATCATGTAGAGCCCTTTGAAGCTGCATTTAAACAGCATTTTGGAAGTTCAAACTCAGGGGCACCATCGAAGTCCACTATATGGAGAAAAATCCTGAAATGTTTTCCTCAAGAATTTCTTTACGACTAAAGAAAGGAAGACATAAACATTTTTGATGACAAGAGGGTGAGTATCTGTAAATTTTTTGCTCTGGAAGTGAACTTTTAAATAGAAAGTTCACCCAAAATCCACAAATTACACAACACAAATTAAGATATTTTTGATGAAATCCGAGAGCTTTCTGACCCTGCATAGACTCTTAAAAATAAAAGTGCTTAAAAGGTTCTTCACAGCAGTGCCATAGAAGAACCACTTTTGGTTCCACGAAGAACCATTCAGTCAAAGGTTCTTTAAAGAACCATCTCTTCTTACCTTTTTATAATCTGAAGTACCTTCCTTCACCACAAAGAATCTGAAAGGTTCTTGAGATGTTAAAGGTTCTTTATGGAATTATTTAGACAAAAAAAGTTCTTCTATGACATTGTGAAGCACCTTTATTTTTAAGAGTGTAGACAGCAACGGAACTACCACGTTCAAGGCCCAAAAAGGTAGTAAGGACATCGTTAAAATAGTCCATGTGACATCTGTGATTCAACCGTAATGTTATGAAGCTACAAGAATACTTTTTGTGTGCAAAGAAAACAAAAATAACAACTTTATTCAACAATTTCTTTTCTTCCGTGTCAGTCCTTACTGATATCCTTACTATCTTTCTGGGCCTATAACATCTCAGTTGTGTTGCTGTCTATGGAGGGTCAGAAAGTTCTTGAATTTCATCAAAAATATCTTAAGGTCTTACGGGTTTGGAACGACATGAGGGTGAGTAATTAAAGACAGAATTTTCATTTGGGTGAACTAAACCTTTAAACACGCTCCTAAATATTTAATTTTGTGTTCTGCAGAAGAAAGAAGTCATACAGTTTCAGAACGACCTTTTAAGTTTTACCACATGACAGAGTCTATGACCATAAGACTCGAGAGAACATGTCTGGTAAAGCTCAAATAAACTCCAGAATGAATCCATTCAAAGACTAGAAATGCAGGCAAGGTAGGATCCCAGTGACATCATCTGTTCGTGCAGACCGTTCACTGTCTCAAAGAGGTATGTCACAAGCGGATCCTTATTAAACAGTGAGGAAATGAGATCAGATCATCTGTCAGAGAGAGAATGCAAACTATTCCTGGACTGTCAAGCTATTAATTTCCCAAAGAGCACCACAAACAGTAAAGGACTGCTGTTCACCCTAGACAATCACAGAGAAGATCATAGTAGATGTATATCTACATGGAAAAAAGTACATGTAATGCATTAGTCATTTTGAAACCATTCCAGATGAGACAAGCAGCATCCAATAGACATGGCCTGTCTAAAAGGATAGTTCACCCAAAAATGATCTGACCGAATTGCTTTCATGGATCACAAAATGAACAAAAAGCAACATAAAAGTATCATAATTGTCCATATACTTCTGAAGTCATATGATGTGAGGAACTGTCTTAAATTAAGTCATTATTAACTAATAATCTTCTCATCCAGTGAGGTGTTAACAACTGTGACCAGACTCATTTCTGATCATTCATCTTTTACTTTTTTGTTCCAAAAATCATACAGGTTTGGAATGACATGAGGTGAGTAAATGAGGAGTGAACATTCATTTCTAAGTTAACTATCCATTAACTTCATTCATTCTGAATACTGCAAGATGCACATGTTCAAAATAACAGATGTGCACCAGGAGGTGATGATACTCCTCTAGTCGGTAATGTGAAATTAGGTTTATTATCTCAGCTCACCAACTGTCTGAATGCACTACAGTGACTTGAAAGAACTCAAATGGACGATTCATCATGGGGTTTTACTTTGTGCACATCAATTAAAGATCATTACCGTGGACAATTTGATAGATAATAAAGGAAACTGTGTTTTTACAGCAGCTTATTAGCACAAAGAGAGCGTAAGACCAACAACTAAAGGAAACAGTTTTCTCAGAGTTTGTATTTTTAGATTTCAGACATTTAGAGGCAGCTGTGTGTATTTGTTCTGACCTTTTTATATTGCGCACAGACATAATGGCTTCTCTGTGTCCATAACACTGAATGAAAACAACGCTTCAGTAAGCCCTCGAGAATGACGCTTATTTAACACATCTTTATACATTTACGAATGAGAGAGAAAATTGGAGCGAGCGTAGCCTTTGATAATTTCATTACTCAGATTCTCCACTATTTCTTTCACTCTTTCGCTCTCTCATTCTCCCTGGCTGCAGACGGCAGCTGGTTCCTCTCGGAGTTTACAACTGGAAACAGCTGTAATGAGTGCCACATGTGCAGCTATCCCCCACAGAGCAGCAAAAAGCTCACCAATGACCTACATCTGCTCAAACCAGTGTCTGTTTCAGTGGACGTCTCATGGGAGCCGGGAGGATTAGCCTAGTGATAGAAAATCGACAAAAAGACCACAGCGAAGGGAAATAATATCAACTACGGCCTGTCTAGAAAAGGTTTGAAAGGTGCCCCCCCAAAAGAGATCATCAAAGCCGAAGGGATCCTGCAACCACATCCAGCGTGACAAACCTTAATGGGAGGCAACAGACTGGCTTCCTCTGGAAGTTAAACTGTCATGTTTCAAAGATTAGTTGTGGAGGAGTGTTGGTCGGGAAGCAGAGATGTGGAAAGGATGTGGAGGTCAGCTGAGGATGAGCCGAATTCCAACTTAGCACCCACTCTGTTTGGATAACTTATGGTTTAAAGGGACGGTTCATCTGAAAGTAAATAACAGATGACCCAAAAGTCCTCAATTACTAACCCTCACATCAAACACACCAAACCTGAATGACTTGTTCTTCCGTGAAACACAGGAGGAGAAATAAAAGAAACAGCTCTTATATATAATGAAAGTGAATGGGGACTTGAGCTGTCAAGCACAAAAAAGTACCAAAAAGTATAATAAAATAGTTTTAACGAGTTGGAGCAGTAGCACTTTATTACGATGATGTTTTAGTGCCACATTAAAAAATGGAAAAATCTAAAATTACAAGATTAAAGCCGTAATATTCTGAGAATAAAGTCAAAATTATGAAAATAAATTCAAAATGTTTTGAGATAAAGTTGAAATGGTTTGGGAATAAAGTCAAATTTTAGAGAATAAAGTTAAAATGTTTTGAGTATAAAGTCGAAATTTTGAGAATAAAATCTAAATGTTTTGAGAATAAAATCAAAATTACGAGAATAAAGTCTAAATGTTTCGAGACTAAAGTCAAAATTGCAAGAATAAAGTAAAAATTATGAGAAAAAAGTCAAAATGTTTCGAGAATAAAGTCTAAATTATGAGAAAAAAAGTCTAAATGTTTCAAGAATAAAGTAGAAATGTTTCGAGAATAAAGTCAAAATTGTGAGAATAAAGTCTGAATATTTCGAGAATAAAGTCCAAATTACGAGAATAAGGTAGAAATTTTTCAAGAATAAAGTCAAAATTGTGAGAATAAAGTCGAAATGTTTCAAGAATAAAGTCAAAATTTTTCGAGAATAAAGTCAAAATTACAAGAATAAAGACGAAATGTTTCGAGAATAAAGTCAAAATTGTGAGAATAAAGTCGAAATGTTTCGAGAATAAAGTCAAAATTACGAGAATAAAGTCAAAAAGTTTCGAGAATAAAGTCAAAATTGTGAGAATAAAGTCGGAATATTTTGAGAATAAAGTCCAAATTACGAGAATAAGGTAGAAATTTTTCAAGAATAAAGTCAAAATTGTGAGAATAAAGTCGAAATGTTTCAAGAATAAAGTCTAAATTTTTTGAGAATAAAGTCAAAATTACAAGAATAAAGTCGAAATGTTTCGGGAATAAAGTCATAATTACAAGAATAAAGCTGAAATTTTTCGAGAATAAAGTCGAAATTATGAGAATTAAATCGTAGCAATTAAAGTTATAATATTTTGAGAGTATGGCCTGCACATGCAAATGGGAGCACCGGGAGAAGTTGCCAGGCCGCCAGCATTTATTTGAATATATGTGGGATTATTAGCAGAAATCATACCATATGTTGTACTTGAAGGGACAGTATGCTTGGAAATAATATTTCACGTGTTTGTGAAATTAGGCCTATTTGAAGTGCACCAGCCACCCAATAATAGCAATAAGGTTTGTGCTTTTGGTACTTTTAATATAAAACAAAGTCTCATCTTTCAAAATCTGTATGTTTTATAGCCAAATACAAACAATGTGTCTTGCAATAATGTGTTTTTCATGCTTTCATGCTAATTTGGTGGGACAGATCGCTGTATTCATGTAAATCAATCGTCCTTTCGATTACAAGTATACATTCATTTAATTAAATTATACCGTTTCTTTGTGAAAATTCCACCACCTACTCCACAAAAATGTCTGTGGCGTCCAATCTGTGATTCCTCACATGTATTTAATTAAAAACAACAATAAAACGTTCCAAAGTGTGAAGTGGACTCCAGCTCGTTAACATAAGTTATATTGTCGTCTTTTTTGAGGTTTATAAGTGACTATTCACAAGCTGTTTTATTCATGATAAAATACAGTAAACGATTGAAAATATTTAACATCTTCCATTCATTATTTGTAGCATGCCAGCCACCCAGTAATTGCAATAAATTTGTGCTTCGTTGCTTTTAATATAACACAGCTCAGCTTTCAATTTCTTTCAGTTTTATCACGCAACACAAATTATAAACATGTTTTTCTCTTTATTTCAAGTTTATAGCAACAAATATCTCATTGTAATTGGAAAGACTGATTCACATGCCGCTTAAACTGAGGCAAATACAGTGATCTGTCACGCCACAATAAAGAGCATGAAAAACACATTATTGTAAGAGAGATATTGTTTGTATTTCACTATAAAACTGACAGATTTTGAAAGCTGAGACTTTGGAATAGGTAAGAATATACTCTCAAAATATTATAACTGTAATCTTGCAATTGTTAATTGTTAATTCTCGTAATTTTGACTTTATTCTCAAAATATTTTGACTTTATTCGTTAAACATTTCGACTTCATTCTCAAAACACTTCAGCTTTATTCTTGTAATTTCGACTTTATTCTTGAAATATTACGACCATAATCTCGTAATTTTAGGTTTTTTTTTTTTTTTTTAATGTGGCACTAAAATGCTGTCGTACTTAATCCCAGATCTTCTGAATTCATTTTATTGTTTTGTGTGAGAAACAGATTTGATTTTTTTTTTTTTTTTTTTTATTACTATTTATTTTTATTTTATTTATTATTATTTTGGGGCTTAACAGCCTGAGTCCCCACTCACTTTCATTATATGAATAAGAGAAGCCAGTTTATTCTTCAACTTTTCTCCTTTTGTGCACTACAGAAGAAAGTCTTACAGGTTTAAAATGACATGAAGATGAGCAAATGTTCAGTTCATCTAAAAGTAAATAACATACAGGCAAAAACAGAAACTTGAATACACTGTATCTCGCTTTAGATAAAAGCATCTGCCAAATGATGTAGGGACCAAGAGAATTAAAAGAATAGTTCACCTAAAAATGAAAGTTCTGTCATTAATTACTTACCCACAAGTCGTTCCAAACCTGGAAGACCTTTGTTCATCTTCGGAACACAAATTAAGATATTTTTTGATGAAATCCGAGAGATTTCTGACCCTGTATAGACAGCAGCGCAACTGACACGTTCGGTCTTACAGGTTTGGAACGACATGAGGTAGTTAATGACAGAAATTTCATTTTTGAATGAACTATTCCTTTCTCTAACCAGATTAATTGCATCTGTTCAGTGGAGAATGTCTAACACCTGCTTGTCTTTTCCTGTCTTTTACATTTGTCTTCCTCTCTCAAAGGTGACCCGTAAATGTTCTCCATATTACAAACAAGACCTTGGTCTTGGCCTACGACAAAAACAGAGCAGGAAATCCAGACTAGACTGGATCTAGTTACACTTAGTCAGACACTCTTGCTATTAGTTATATCTGACGGAAAACACCTGTGGGCAACGTCCATGTGCTGGTTTAAATGATGCTGAACCACTTTGGCTGTGAAAGTGTTATATCCACGTTACTTTTCTCGGTAAGAGCGGGCACAGCAATTTGTAAATTTTATGGGTCTGGTTTCCGGTGTCATCCGTGTCCAGCTATTTTTAGCTGTACAAAACAGCTTGTTTTACTGCTTAATATTGAATTGGTGTGTCTTACCATATTATTTTAATGTATTACCCTAATTAACACACTGGTTTGTAGTGCAAACAGTTTTACAGTTTACTGGACATTGTTATTCTTCTCATTATTTCTTTATAGGGGCTAATGAACTGGAAGTCTTGCCCTTAGGCTTACTTCCGCGCTGAAGAATAAGGTGGATTGGATGGACATTTTGTACGATAAACCGTTATAAAGGTATCAATATTAATACATATCCTATCCATCCTCTTTATATAATTACATGACATTTTCCTTTGATCAAGAAATGTATTTTTGTGTATGTATCTAATTTCTGAACAATTTCTGCGAGTAAAAAAGATTTTCCTTAGAAAGAGCAAAGTGTGATTTTTAAAAAAATCAATTGATATTTATTTACATTTTGTATTTTACTGAGAGAAACTATCACTGTTTTTATTATGGATTAATGGAAAAACAAGACTTTACATCACTACTCAAGTCTCCTGCCCAGCACTACCGAAAAATCTCCGACCTTCACCTTGAGTTTGGCCGGCCTGAGGTTTCAGCCAAACCATTAGACCCTTTAAAGCGCCGACACACTTTCATAAAGCTTTATCTGCAAATCACTCCAGTGATTAAGCTGAGCCCCAGCCTTTGTTTAAGTAGTGCCTCCTCCTTCAGCTCCACAAAGAGCTGTCTGTTGGAGACGTCCAACCTGGACCCTGGACAGGCAGCTGTGCTGGATAGAGCAGGCATGATAGATCATATCCGGGATTACTAAGTAAAATAAGCCCTGCTCCCTCTCTGTGCCCCCTTCCCCTCCCAAAAAAATGACAAAGCGCTGTGTGTATTTGATTTGGCTCTCACTTATTTAACTCCTATCAGAAAGCCGTTGTGGTTAGATGTGAAGAACAATCATGAGGTTTCTGCGGATTTACGGATTTGCCTTCATTCGTTTTTCAAAATCCCACCCATAGACTAATCAAAAGCGAAAAATACACCTGACATGGGAGTGAATTTTTATACTTCGATCTAATATGTTGGAGAATTTAGGAACATACAGCTGAAGTCAAAAGTTTACATACACCTTGCAGAACAGTTAAACTGCCCGATGTTCTTCAGAAAAGTCCTTCAGGTCCCAAAAGTCTTTGGTTTTCAGCATTTTTGTGTATTTGAACCCTTTCAAATATGGATTTTGAGATCCATTTTTTCACACTGAGGACAACTGAGGGACTCCTATGCAACTATTACAGAAGGTTCAAATGCTCACAGATGGAAAAACGACGCATTAAGAGCTGAGGGTTGAAAACTTTTGGAATTTGAAGATTTTGAAGAACTTATTTTGTCTTCTGGGAAACATTTAAGTGTCTTCTGTAGCTTCTGAAGGGCAGTACTAAATGAAAAAAATATGATACTTAGGCAAAATAAGACAAATGTACACATCTTCATTCCGTTCAAAAGTTTTCACCCCTGATTCTTAATGCATCGTTTTTCTTTCTGAAGCATCAGTGAGCCTTTGAACCTTCTGTAACAGTTGCATATGAGCCTCCAGAAATATTCAGCAGAGCGCAGAAATTGCTGTCTAAAAAAGTAGCTAAACTGCCCCAAAACCCCAAATTTCTCACAGACTCTATAAGAAAGACTTGGTGAGGAGATGAAAGTATACACAGTCAGAGCTCTAAGAGCGACTGTGTGACCCTGACCTTGAGACAATTCTCACAGAGCGGCAGGGGAGTTGGAGAGTGTTAACAGCTTGAGGTTGACCAGCTATCCTCAGGTGCAGGTGGTAAAGCTCTCAAACACAACTACCATCAGCTGCCCACCCCCACAGGACCATAAATCAACAACACACATATCCAATTACAAATACACAATCGCAAACGTGCTTTTCTTTACTTTCCAAGCTGTTTTGCCTTGTTGTCTTATGGATTACTGTTTCCATAGTTGTTGCTGGAAGACTTTCGGCTCTGCCATGTCCTGTGTTGACATGCATGATACCACCGTCTCACAAAGAGGAAGGTCTGCTTTCTTTCATGTCTGACTATGATTGAACATGTTTCGTTTTAGTCTCCATACCATGAGACTGAAACACATGCCCCTTCAGATTCACAATACAGCTGTACAATTAATGTCACATATCTAAATTCAGTCTGTCAAAGTGGCGGCTTCAACTGATGAGTGAAATCAGATTACATTTAAGCATAAATTAACTCTGTATTACTAGACTATGGAGTTATTTTTGTGTCATTATTGTGTGGCTAAAAAACGTCTGGCAAGCAAAACCACCAATTTTCTACACAAAAATGTTTTCTTTCTGCTTTCGTGTTTTAAAATCATGGTAAAGTGTTCTGAAAAAAGTTTGTTTGTTTTTCATTAAAAAGATTTTAAATCTAAGGGAATAGCTGTTAATTTGTTTTTGAACAATAAGATATTTCACATTTTTTTGATGTTTTGATCCAAAATACATCAAAATCAATAATATTGTGAAATATTTTTACTGTTTAAAATAACTGTTTTCTATTTTAATACATTTTAAAATGTAATTTATTTCTGTGATCGAAGCTAATTTTTTTAGCGTCTTTAGTGTCACATGATCCTTCAGAAATCATTCTAATATGCTGATTTGCCGTTCAAGAAACATTTATTATTATTATTTATTATGTATTATCATCATTATTATCAATATTTAAAACAGTTGAGTACATTTTTTCAGGATTCTTTGATGAATAGAAAGATCCAAAGATCAGCATTTATCTAAACATAAAAAAGCTTTTGTAACATTGTATACTATACCATTCAAAAGCTTAAAGTCAGTATAATTTTTATTTTATTTTATTTTTTAATTTACATTTATTTTCAAAGAAACCTGAAAAAAATCTTCTCAGCTGTTTTCAAAATAATTATAATAATAATAATAAATGCCTTTTAAAACAGCAAATCACAATATTAGAATGATTTCTGAAGGATCATGTGAGTGGAGTAATGATGCTAAAAATTCAGCTATGAAAATACAGGAATAAATTTTATTTTAAAATATTTTTTTGAATAGAAAATAGTTATTTTAAATAGTAAAAATATTTCAAAATGTAGCAAAAAGCATTTGCTATACTTTGGATCAAATAAATGCAGGCTTGGTGAGCATTTTTATAAAAAATGATAAATCTTACTGTTCAAAAACTTTCGACTAGTAGTGTATATTGTTTTCAAATGTATTTATTTCTTTATTTTTTGCACAATAATGACAAAAATAATGACTTACACATCACACCCCTACATATTAGTTCTAACAGCATTTCCAGCATCTGAGTTTCTGAGTCTGTCTGCAATTTACATACATATGAAAGTCATATGAGTTCATGCATCTCACCTCATTGACTTGCTGTTTGTCCAGGTGAAAAATTTGACCGGAGCTGGTGGCAGCAATCTCCTCATACGCTCTGTATCCCGGCTGGGACCGATCCCCACAGTCCCCCGTCAACACAAACACAACCTGGAACGGGACGTTTATGAGTGTGAGTGTTTGGTTAGGGGGTTGGGTGTTGAGGTTAAATGTCAACACGAGGGTATATTACATGAAGAGCAGATGGATTTTTAAAAAAGGGGCTGTGAGATATTTTTAGCATTACGGCTTACAATTTCACAACTCAGTATTGAAAGAAACAAGTCCATAATACCATTTCCTCCAGTGAAAAAGCGCATCCCACTGTTGTCCTCTTACATCAAAAAAGTTAAAAGTTAAACTTGTCTAAATGATGGATTTGTTTCTTAGAAACATGCACTTTTCAATTCACAAGGTAATTGATGGGCTGGAGTCATGTAGATTACTTGCAGACGCTGCAGAGATTTTCAGCACGTTCATTTTTGGGTGAACTATTCCTTTAAACATAAAAGCGTAATTTTTCATCACCAGCAGAACTGAAAAGAATTGCTAAAAGAGCTGTTGTTACCTGAGACTGTCGAAGCTGTACAAGCTGGAGAACATCTCTTTTCAAGCGATAATCCTTGGCTCGGGCATCTGTGAAAACATAGATGAAGGATCCAGGTAGAGAAACCTCCAGAGCCTTCTTGATGGCCCCGATGCTCATCTCTGGACAATCCCCTCCACCCTGAGAGAGAACAGCAAGGCCTTCATCACTGACATGGACATTTATGCACTGACCAAAGACCACAAGAAAGCACACATTGTATTGACTTGGGGTACAAGTTCCAGTACTTACTCTAGAGCCCAAAGGTACAATAAGAACAGAGTGCTAATAAAACTGTAGCACTGAAGACAGATCAAGTGCTGAAACGAGCCAAGGTCCTCAGCAGAGGCCACAGAGAGCAAATAAGAACACAAAGTACAGAATAAGATTTGATGATGATTTATGACAAAAGAGGCCAATGACTGCTCTATCTTTAGATGCTAAGGAAAACAAGTATAAACAACTGACCTCAATGTACGTTTTGTGACATATTCAATGTGAAATGTCCACTGAGCGCTGCTACAAGGTGTTCGTTTTTTCCCTGGAGCTGATGAACGTACATACAGTACATTTTATGTGACATTAGTTTTGTACGTGTACTTGAAATATCCGTTGAGTGGCGCTATAACTTTAATGCTTTGTGACGTTTTAACATTTTAGCTTGTTTTTTGATGTCTCATCATTTCAGCTCTTTCATCGTGAGTCATGTTTTTCATGGGATTCGCACCCAAGGATTACGCATCTTAAAGGGGTCATCGGATGCCCATTTTCCACAAGTTGATATGATTCTTTAGGGTCTTAATGAAAAGTCTATAATATACTTTGGTTAAAATTCTTAATGGTAGTGTAAAACAACACCCTTTTTACCTTTCCAAAATCAGCTCTGCAAAAATCATCCTATTCTGGTCGAGGTCGCTTTAAATGCAAATGAGCTCTGCTTGCCGCGCCCCTCTCTTCTCTCTGTGGAGTGACGAGCCTGTTTACTTTAGCCTTTAGCCACATTTAGCCGTGTTTAGCCGCTAAAGTTGCTAACTAGCACATTATTAGAAAAGGCAATCGCAAAGATTCATAAAAAAACCCTTATACTCACTTCTGTTGTATGTGAAACTGGATCACAAATGATTCGTGCAAACATAGACGGATATATGTAGATCGGGAGCTGCATTCCCTTCACAAACAAACGTAATCCACTGCATCTTCAGCAGCTCAGATGTCGGGAATAAATGACGACCACTATGTTCATTATTACATCCAGCAACACAACACCTCAATCGCTCAATCGGAGATATTCTTGTCTAACTTACATCCCTGCTCCGGCATCAAAACATGGAGGTTGGACTGTTACAACTGATCTGAGGTAAGACGCTCATGCCAATCAACTATTGTGGGAACGGCCTCTGTCGGTGTGACGCCACAACGACAGGCATCTGAGAATGGCTCGATTTTAAAAAGGGGATATTATTTTTACAGATTAATTAAAAACCACTGCATGGATATTTATCATTATAAGGTAGATTTGTACATACACTGCCAACACACATTAATGTTCAAACAACATGTAAAAGTGAACTTAGCATCCAATGACTCCTTTAAGTCCAATTCCATGCCAGCTAAGCTACCGAGCAAGCTTGGTACATTTGCAAAGTGAAACATATGGAGCTGTAATCATAACTGTGTACGAAAACGATTATAAGTGGTCACAGTTTTTGCCTCTAGTGTTAATTTCTGTTGGAAACTGCACTGATATGTACTTATTGGTATGTACGTCTTGCAAAAAAGTTTCCGCAGGTACTTTTCATCAGGTAGCAAATTTGACATTGTATAAATCTATTATCATAGTGGACTTCAATGGAAGCCAACGAGTTGAAGGTCCAAACTGCAGTTTTAATGCAGCTTCAAATGGTTCTACACAATTCCAGAGGAGGAATGAGTGTCTGATCTAGCGAAACGATCTGCCTTTTTCTAAAAAAACATAAAAATTTATATACTTTTTAACCACAAATGCTTGTCTTGCACTAGCTTGACTTCACACATTACATAGTCATGTGCAAAAAAAGTCCAACGGCCTTTACAAAAAAAGGTAAAACAATGATTTTGGACGTTTTTGAAGTTGGAGGAGAAAATTTGATGGAGTTTTTCGCCCTACCCTCCTTTTGACCCGAAGTACACAGACGAAGAACCAGCCAGGCATGACCTTTCCAACATGATTACATAATGCATAAAGACGAGCTAGAGCAAGATGAGCATGTGTGGTTAAAAAGTATATAAATTTAGATTTTAGATTAGATTCTTCAGCTGGGATCGTGTAGAGCCCTTTGAAGCTGCATTAAAACTGCAATTTGGACCTTCAACACGTTGATCCCCATTGCAGTCCACTATATGAAGAAAAATCCTGGAATGTTTTCCTTAAAAACCTGAATTTCTTCGACTAAAGAAAGACACGAACATCTTGGATGACATGGGGGTGAAACATTATCATGAAATTTTTAGTCTAGAATGTGAACTTATTCTTTAAACCATCTGCAAATCAGCTTAGAAGAACCAGTAAACCAACAAATTAGGGTGAACCCCTATAAAATAACAAGATAAGATACCTATCAAATAAAAATGATTAATCCTTATTAAATAAACTACAGTATAGGTTTTTGTTTCTTTCTTGGGAAAGTGTGCTCTTTTATAAACTCACCTGAACAAACAGCTCTTGGAGATCCTTCTGGAACTTCTTGGGGTCAGTAGTGATGGAAACAGGACCAATGTCTGGAAAGAAAAATATAAGGAATGAAGAAACATCTATATTACACATTAATTGTGTACAAAAGCTATTAAAAGGCTTTAGGTTACTAGTTTTGGAGCTCTTCATTGAGTGTTTGGAAAGTCTACCACAACATTTCAACAAACATATCCCTGGGGAGTGGGAATTTTTAAAAGATTAACCTTCTGCACCCTCATTAATGAGTTTTAAACACTGAGGATTAGGTCAGACCAAATCTTCTTCCACAGATACAAGTCATACAACCCTACTAATGACTGTCTCTAGATCAGACTGACAAACTAGATACGGACCCAGCCAACTCCTAATCACAAAACACATTTGTCCCGGATTCTGCCTCATCAACATCTGCGGATACAAATGACTGTCTTGAAACTTTTGACAGCTGAGACAATAAATTAAAGACCCTGCAAAATTCCAGCAGTCCTCATCTAATTCCATACTGGGTGCATAACCTCATTGCATCATTGTTTAGGATTGTCATCATCCACCTAGATAATCTCTGACCTCTTCCCCTATCACTACTATATCTCTTGTTTCTATCTTTCCCTTTCTTTCGTCTCAGGATGAATTGTGCACGCCCTGAATTTGGCACTTATTTGGACTCACTCAGATGTTGATTGATTAGAGAGCTGAATATACGGCACATGGATGAAAAAGCATAAAGAAGATGCATTGTTTATGGTCTGAGTATGGGTAAGATAGCCCACATGGTTTATTACTTTGAACCCCCAACCCCCCAAAAAACCTATCATTTTAAAAGTTATTAAAAAATAGAAGGCAAAGGGGTGGATTACAGTTTGACAGTGCTTTGGGAGAATGGACAAAGAGAAAAATTTGGTTTTTGTCTGGGGAGAAGTATATCTTATTCTTAGAGTGAATAGGACAGATCAATACACCATTATTTAATAAAAACATTTAAGTTATGATCTTCAGCACTGAATGCCAACAAACTTTATATTGAATCCAACTATATTTTTGTGTCATATTAGATTATCAATTATAATATTACATTAGAAATACATATATAATGAAATCAGTATAAATATTAATATTAGAAAATCATGCTATGCTGCTTTCCTAGAATCGTCAGGCTGATCTGTTTGATGGTTTTAAGGGGGGTTGGCATACACAAACTTTAAACCAGTGCAATCCATCTCTAAATCAGCTTGGACCAGCTTAAACCAGCAAAGACCAGCAAACCAACTATTTATTTAAGGCTTATTTAAGGTTTGTTTCAGCTTAATTATATTATATTATATTATATTATATTATATTATATTATATTATATTATATTATATTATATTATATTATATTATATTATAATTTATTTAAATGTAAAATATATTAAATTGTATTACATTATAATTTATTTATATCAACATAAATATTATTATTTTAATATTATTATTTTATAAAGATTCTCTGCTTAAAACTAGCATAGCATGGTCAGGCTGGACTATTTTGCTAGTTTAGACAGAATGTGGGGAATTTGTAAATATATAATGAGTTAAACCTCTCTAAAAGTCTGTTTTGCTGGTTTAGAGGGGTTTGAGTATCTGTATACTTAAACTAACTGTAAATCAGCTTGAGAGAGTAGCTCCAGCTTAAACCAGCAAACCAACTGAGGCTGGTTTAGGGTTTGTTTCAGCTTGTATTATATTATATTATATTATATTATATTATATTTAAAAACTTATATTAAGGACAGTTATGAACAGTAATATTATTATTATTATTTAATATTATTATTTTACAAACATTCTCTGCTTAAAACTGGCATATCATGGTCAGGCTGGACTGTTTTGCTAGTTTAGGCAGGATTTTGGGAATTTGTAAATATAAAACGAGTTAAACCATCTGTAAACTGTCTAGGCTGTTTTTTGTTTTGCTGGTTTAGAAGGGTTTGAGTATCTGTATACTTAAAATCAGTTAAACTATCTGTAAATCAGCTTAAAAGAGCAGCTAGACCAGCTTAAACCAGTTAAGACCAGCAAACCAACTAAGGCTTGTTTAGGGTTTGTTTCAGCTTGTATTATATTAACTGTATTATATTATATTAAATTATATATGACCTTGGACCACAAAACCAGTCATAAGGGTCAATTTTTCGAAATTGAGAATTACACATCATCTGAAAGATGAATAAATAAGCTTTTTATTAATGTAAGGTTTGCTAGGATAGGACAATATTTGGCCGAGGTACAACGATCTGAATATCCATAAAGAGTGTGCAAAAAATTAAAATATTGAGAAAACGGCCTTTAAAGTGTCCAAATGAAGTTCTTAGCAATGCATATTACTATTATTTTTGGCAAAAAAGAAAAATCAATCATTTTGACCCACACAATGTATTTTTGGCTATTGCTACAAATATACTCCTGCTACTGAAGGCTGGTTTTGTTGCACAGGGTCTCTTTTGCTGGTTTAGTGGGGTTTGAGCATCTGTATACTTAAAACCAGTTTAACTACATTGCTGGTTTAGAGAGGTTTGAGCGTCTGAATACTTAAATCAGCTTGAGAGCAGTTAGACCAGCTTAGACCAGTTGAAGACCAGCAAACCAAGTTAGGCTGGTTTAGGTTTTTTCCAGCAAGCTTAAAACACAAATACTAACGAACTGAACAACTCAAGCAGCAATGCAACCAGCTCTAACATTCATTTTCATTTTCTCCACTTTCTCCATCCCTCTCTCAGCTGTGAGGGGCCATTAAGTTGTGTTGCTGTAACGCCTTTCTGTCTGTCACTGGCTGTCTTTGTGATCTCAGCGGTTTACAAGGTCCCCAAGGGAAGGCCACATAAAAAGGTGAGGGAAGGACTGGCACCATCCCCCTACCAGTCTAGGACTGACGTCTCACTCCTCCGACTGGGGGGCTGGGTTGACTCTTCCGGAGAATTGGATGGAGGACTGGGGGTGATTGTGTTAATTACATACTACCAGACAACATGTGCTTCGCATCAGCTCCTTGGGCACCCTGCCCCCCCCCCAAGGCTAACAGATAGCTGGTTTGAACCAGGCTACATTGTGTAAGCGTACCTGAGAACACAGTATTCTCTCCACAGTCTGTAACCAGATGTGGAATTTAAACAAATTTAATGAGCGTGACAAACATACAGTGACAGAAACTGAAAAATTATCATGTGGTTTTAAAATTCACTGAACAAAATGTAAATGTCAAAACTAACATACAACCCTGTTGTTTAAGGATGCACTTAGTAAGTTTTTGGTCATATTTAGCTTCTGGACCTTAGTCAGGGTAGCATCATATTTCATTTTTGACAGGATAGGAGAACAGTGTGTTTAATGGATTGTACTGTTGTTTGACAACACACCCATTGTGCAGTTTTTAAAAGTGTGAGTTGGTGAAAATAATGTTATCTAGATACTTTATACAGTTTGTGTTATTGTAAAGACTGTAAGTCTTTCCCTCACAGCCTCATCAGACTGGTTTTGTGGTCTAGGGTGACATTTGTCCCAATAAGCCAGGTGGCCTGACACCTATTGGCCTGGGTGCATTTACTGTCACTTTCACACCAAAACTGTTTGTTTATCCTTTGTTTTGTTCCTTTTCGTTTGTTTTTTCTTCATCTCCTACTACACACCTCTATGTAAACAGATATTTTTGGATTAAATGTCTGTGTTGTTGGTGGTGGTGTTTTTCTGCTATTCCTTTCATACTTATTCTGTTTGTAAAAATATAAAGTAATCATATTATTATTTTCATCATAGTAGTAATAGTTATTTGGTCACGGCTAATATTAACATGGTGGCTCACATGAGGGAACAACCCGCTACATGTAGAAAAAAACAAAGCTACTTCTAAAAATGTAAAGTAACTGTAATGATTTTAACTTATCAAAAAAAAAAAAAAAAAAAAAAACTGACAGCGCACCTTTAAACATCTCTCTGTGCTGCTATGGACGACTACCTTTCAGCGGTCCCTGGTGGTGAAGATGTTCCTTGCAGCCCGAACACCTTTGTTCATATTAGTTCATTGACATTCTTTAATGCCTAGCCTCACAAACTTCTCAAAACTTTATCAGGTGTTACTCCTTGGTGCTTTAGACATTTATATTCAGTCAGCAGTTATGCATTCTACGGAATCACTTTTATGTGGCAACTGGATGATCTATAATTGACTTTTAATCACAAGACTGAAATATCGTGCAATACCTGGATCATGGAAAGGAACCAGCACGAAGTTCTTGATTGGTCTTGTTCTGCGGCTCAGGGTTCGCTCCAGAATCCGAGAAGCACCTTCTATCACCTGTTTGAGATCGTCGTACATAGAACCGGTAACATCGAAGACAAAGGCCAGTGTTGAAGCGCTGTCATCCGCGCCGGAGTGTCTCTTCACCGGCGAGACGGATGAGGAACGCGCGCTGATAGTCAGCGCCAAGATGAGGAAACTAACGAGAAACTTATTCATTCTTGCTTGGAATTCATTAGACCTCTATTTAACATATGAATTATAACCGTAAAAATGAATTATTAAAAAAAAAATCAAAAGTGACTGTGGGAGATACGAAAAAAAAAGATAATGAGTTAATTTCCAAAGAAAAAAGTTTTAGATGGTTCCTGAAGAGTTCAACCAAATGCCTTGGGTTTCTAGAAGAAGTTCAGATGTACATAATCCTACTTGCGCTGGACAAACGCTACATGAAGTAAATTCCCTGCGTCTTGTCCCATCCTTGGCTGAGTTTCGGAGAAAACTTGTAAGAAGCGCGTGGACCCTCTGGAGCTGAACACTGCAGTGCTGGGGAGGGGTGTGAGGAGTCCTTACAACCTGATTTTTTGTGTGTAACTTGACCCAACTGTGACTCCCAACCCCATCCCACATGGCCTGCTCCAGTTTAACAGGGAGCTACTCAAGAAACCCGCGCCAACTGCCATGAGTGACAGATGGAACTACTGTATATCACTGTATATTCTTGTGCCCATCTACTTCACTATAACAATGTCTAACAACACTAAGCATCTTACTACAAAACATTATGTTTATCAGCATTAGTGCTGCTCAGCGCTTACGAAATTATTTTGTAACACTGCTTCGTTGACATTGTAAGGTAAAGCGTGACTGGAGAACCTGATGACACGGGGCAAGTCGTCATTGTTTACTCTAGTAAATATTTCTGAGGTTTCATTTTAAAGTCTCTGCGTAGACACATACCTTAAAGTCTTGGCTACAAGAAGCGGTCCCACTGTTATTTCCCTGGAAAAAAGATACAGTTCGTTCAACAGACGCTAAAAAAATAGTGGGGCATGTTGTCACAAATTAACCTACTGTTATACAGCCTATTATAGGCTTGTAACTTACATTTAAACAGTAAAACAAATATGCAACAATGCAATTAGTTAATTAAATTAATAACAAATCATTTTAAATAATAAAAATTAATCATTTTATTACATTTATAATTTAAAATGTGGGCTGGCTGACTTGTGTCAAAAAGTATGCCAGTGTGGTTTTATTGTGCTCACTTATTTAAACACAATAAAACCACTTTCCATTCCATTGTGGAGTTTGGAGGACAGAATGCATGAAAGTTATTATAATTTAAGACCATTTGAAACATACAAAACATACATTCGTATTACTGGACTTAAAACATTGTTTTTTTGACAACTAGCCCTAACCTCTCGTACATTCTTCTTGGGAGTAATTTTTAGTGCATGGATAGGGTTGAAATAATTTTAGGTTTATTAATAGAGTGAGTTTATACTCAGCTGCCACGCAGCTAATAATATACATGCTATTCTCTGGACTCGGTTTAATGTGCGGCATAAATGACAAGGCTCCAGTAGAGGCATCCCAGATGCTTTCTGAAAGGAAAGACTCCGGATACGCCTCGACCGCTTTGTATATCCGGATAAATTATGCTGCTATCAGTAATCCTCAGATGCATCAATCAAACCTCACGCAACTTATGGTCATAATGTCATTTATTGTTGCCTTAACTTGATAGCGAGGCTGCAAATGCTGTCAAGCTGATAACAGAACATTACAAAAAAGGAAGGAAAGGAGGTCTTCGAGGATGTCAATGACCCAGTAACCTCTAAAAAAAATAGCAGTCAGTCCTATTTACATGGTAGCCTTTAGATTTTTCTGGAACTACACCAGAAAGAAATAGCATAGGGTTTATGACAGTGTACAGATGTTGTTTCTGTGATAATTTGATCTAAAACCAACAAGAAATTTGCTCAGGTCAGCACATGGTTGGTCAAATCATCAAGACGCACCCAAATAGCCTTGCCAAATGACACAATGCCATTCAAAGACATTGAACTCAGGAAGTGATTTCAGCATGGGCATACAGTTTGGTCATTGCAGAAGTTTTACTAGCACTTTTGGTTCCAAAAGAGGGTTTTTGCAGTGATGCCACAGAATCTTTCAGTGAACAGTTTTTTCAGTGAAAAAAGAACCTTGTTTTTTTAGTGTTTTTGTTAATTTCATCAATGAAAACTATGACGAAAAATATTTGTTGGTGAGCTTTCCCCATGACTAAAATGACATGACAATAAAGTCATTAAACGATAACTGTTACTGTATCAACATTCAATATCGTTGATGTTAAAAGACAAGACAAAAAAAAAAAATAAATATATAAATATATTTCCCATAAGAGCAGGTGCAGCCATTTGTACATTTTATGGCTTCCGGTCTCATATGCGTTTTGCTGCTTGACTTTGCAAATTGGTGTGTCTTCCCATATCATTTTAATGTATGATCTTAATTATGAACACACTGGTTTAAAGTGCAGTTTTACTGTTATAGTGGCTAATGAACAGGAAGTTCTTGCCCATAGGCTTATTTCCGCATTGTAGAATATAAGGTGGACACCGAATCTCGTTTTATTTCCGTTGGAAAACAAGGACTATGCAAATTTCCATGTGTGTGGTTGCCAGATATCAAGAGTTCAAATCCCCAAATCAGAGATTCTCTATTAAAAGGACACATTTTCTTCCCGGTGTTTTGCTTAATTTTTGCAATCTGCCAACCAGATGATCTGAAAACACTGACAAACAAGCTGAAGTTTAGCGATCTCTCTGTGAGATGTTCAGCTTAAATGAAAGTGTCATTCAGCCTGTCTGTGTTCTGTCATGAGATCTCTAATATTGTGTTTGCGATTGTGGTTGCTGAATAAATACATTTGCTCAACCGCTGTTATTGCAGTTTGAAATTAATGTTATTACTATTAGAAATTTCACTGTTATCCACCTTATTTTTCCCGTAAGAGGGGGCATAGCCATTTGTAAATTTTATGTGTCTGGCTTCCAGTCTTATCTGTGACCAGCTATTTTTAGCTGTAGAAAACAGCTCATTTTGCTGCTTGATAATGCAGATTTGTGTGTCTTCCTATATTATTTGAATGTATTATCTTAATTATGAACACACTGGTTTGTAGTGCAAACAGCTTTAGCGCTATAGCGGCTAATGATCCGGTAGTTCTCGTTCATAGGCTTACTTCTGCGTTGAAGAATGAAGTGGATACAGAAATCTCTTTTTATTTCCGACAAAAAAAAACAACACAAATTTCTGTGTGTGTGGTTGCTAGATATTAAGAGATTTGCTTAATTTTTGCAATCTGGGAACCAGATGATCTGAAAACACTGACAAACAAGCTGAAGTTTAGCGATCTCCCTGTGAGATGTTCGACTTAAATGAAAGTGTCATTCAGCCTGTCTGTGTTCTGTTATGAGATCTCTAATGTTGTGTTTGCGATTGTGTTTGCTGAATAAATGCTTTTGCTCAACTGCTGTTATTGCAGTTTGAAATTAATGTTATTACTATTAGAAATTTCACTGTTATCCACCTTATTTTTCCCGTAAGAGGGGACGTGGCCATTTGTAAAGTTTATGTGTCTGGCTTTATCTTCATCAGCAGCCAGCTTTTTTTAGCTGTAGAAAACAGCTCATTTTGATGCTTGATTTTGCA
>JAHKKF010534120.1:1462-17716 GCA_019740295.1 Labeo calbasu
TTCACACGAGTCCGGCAACCGCATCTGGCCCGAGTCATTTCTTCCGGCTTGCCGGATTCGGGCCGTTATTGGGCCAGATCATTTTGGCTACCTGGGTCGACTCATAATGATCCAGCTTTGAACAAAGAGACGTACTGTAAATGTCAGAATAATGAGTTTTAGTTAATTTGAGTAGATTATTTGTAAGAACCGATTGACCAGAAGTGAGTCGAATTTTTTTTGCTTGTTTAGTTTCTACGCACTTTCCACAAAAATTAACCACGGATGCAGGAAAATTACTGCCATTTGTGAGGAAAATTGAGGACTAACCTCACAAGCTGTAACTCACGTAGTATGTTTTTTTTATTTAATTATCAGCATAATACATTTCATTCTAATAAACCAACGCTGAGGGCAAACTGCTCCACTGCTTAGCTTGATATAGAGAATTTGTACTTACCTGCCTCACAATTTGGTCAGTTACTCGGATGCGCGGCCATACTAGTCATTTCACTCGGCGGCCATCTTTGAAACGCCTCTCGGGCAGGCAAGTGCAGCTCATATCACTTTGAATAGGGAAACATCAAATTCTTCAAAACTGCTTAAGATTAAATTTCATATTTTAAATACCTCATAAATATTGTTACTTATGCTCCAATAGCGTTTTAAAAAGCTTATTTTTCAGGCTAGGTCAGCCAGTGCGCATGTGCAGTACTGAGCGCACGTCTGTTTCTATAGCGACCGGGACTTCTAACTGTAGCTGCAGCGATGCCCTGACATTACTAATCAACGATTGGCTCTTTCATTACGAAGGCGGGGCTTCGCGGCCGTAATAAGCTTTGCATCTCTCCCCATTCATAACTATACGAGCGACAAATCTTGGGTATTCTGTAGTCTTTGGATGTAAACAACAGCACTGATTGCATGGTTAATGTACTACTATGGTCTGCATGGTTAATGTTTTGCTAAGTTATGCTGTCTAAAACGTGTGGAAGCTGCTAAATAATATAGAGAAAGACTTAGTAAGCAGGAACTTTGACAATCTAAAGTTAATAGGTGGTAAAGATACGCAAGAACAGTATTAATTAATTAGCTTAATATTTCACCTACTTAACTGGAAATAATAAGAACAAACACAAATGTTGTCAAGATTCTTGCAATGGAGATCCTGGTTCAGTTTGGCCAACCACAAACGCCTTTTGCTCCTTCGTTTTTTGCAGGCTTCTCCTTTTGGCAGTTTATAGTACCCCAAATGTTTTTTTTTTCGGTCTGACCAATTAGCACAGGTTCAGTGGCATTGTTTACGTTCAGTGCCGCCAATAACACTTTATTCAAAGACTTAATTTGGTTGTTTGAAAGCTGTAACACTTAATGTTTCTAATGTTTATTTTCCCTAATCTGTCCAGAAGCAAAACCTTAAAATATTCAAGTCATTCTCCCCATCGAATGGAAGCCTTTTTCATCGTGATCGTAGTGTTTTTGGTGATGTCCTTCACTGTGTTCATCATCTTCTGCCTGTGTAAATGTGCAAAAAAACTTCAACGTAAGTGTCAGTATGTGTTTACAAAGAGCTGCATCTGGGTTTTGTTCATAGTAAATGCTGTCTTTTGATATATCTTTTGTAGAAACTATGCTGTCAAGAACGCCTACACAATACCATCCACAGGGGAGTCAGTACTCACCTCACCAGGCTACTAACCTACAGCCAGCTTGTGGATGGCAACCCGTTTCAACTGGACCAACTCTGGGACAACTGTATGCACCGGGACCACCACCCACATATCAGGAGGCTGGTAAGATTTGAAAACATCTACCTGTTTGGCAGAAAAGCAGAGCAAATGTTGTTGAACTTTAATTGTTTTTTTCATGTTGCAACAAAAAGAGATAGTTCACCCAAAAAATGAAAATTCTGTCATCATTTACTCACCTGCAAACACAAAAGATATTTTGAAGAATGTTGGAATGTAACCGGGCAGTTGATGTTAGCCACTGACTTCCATACTATTTTTTTGCCGAACTATAGAAGTCAATGGCCACCTTCAACTGTTAACAACTTTCTTCAAAATCTCTTCTTTTCTACATGAGGGTGAGTAAATGATGACAGAATTTTCACTTGGGTTGAACTATTGCAAAAACTAGCCAACCAAATTAAAAAGTGAGTGGAAGTAGAGAGCTAAAGTCTTTATCTTTTTTATCACCACGGAGCTATTTCTTCACATGCCAAGAAAAATCTCTTGCGTAAGTATGTGTGTGAGTTTCTGAGAACAGGATTGTGGTGACAGTGGGCAAAAAGAATGATTTTGCAATGGTGCAGTTGACACAGACAACTGAAAATAAATCGTGTCAGTCAATCCTGTCTTTAATTACTGAACAACTAAATTAACATATTTGCTGGTTTTTGTTCAACAGCAGGTCAAATTCTTGCTCCCTTCAGCCAAGCGGCATATGATGGTGGTCAGAACATGTACCCTCTACAACCACTGGTTCAACCAGCGCTTCCCACAGACTACACCTCACCTCAACCCCCATACAACCCCGCTTACGTGGTATCACCAAAGACCAGGTAACCACCCAAACAAGGATTGTGGAAAATTTTGTATTTTAATGCTTCTTTACCTTTGAGTATTGCGCAACTACTACAGACTCCAATAAGATTGTGTTGAGACTAAAAGTATTGCTGTTGTTCATGTGCATTTGGCATTATTAAGTTTATACTTGCTTTGTAAACTTGACTTTTTATTTACTACAGTTATGACCCACTGTTTGTTTGTTTCTCTTCATTTTAACCAAATTTGCTTTTACTGAATGGCCTTTTGTTTGATAGTCAATAAACACCATCTTTATTGAATGGTCAAAAGTTATTGTATCATTTCTATGTGTAAAAACAATCCTTTGTTTTCTAAAACCAATACTTTCTTAAATGTCAAGGTCACTGTTATCCTAACAAGAGTAGAAGGGAGGTTTTAAGCATATTTCATAAAATTATTGTATTCTAAAACACAGTATAGAAAAACTAAAATGAGATGTTTTAAAAAGAACTCAAATCCCAAACCAAACCTGAGCTCATGACGAAAGCATACCTGTGGAAATGTTTTCGCAAAACACGAAATACTTACAGTATACGTTTCGTGACACATTAGATGTGAAATTTCCACTGGGTGACGCTAAAAGAGTGTTCGTTCCCCCCAAAAATTTAGCTGTAATTTTTTTTTGTGCTCTAGTGGTTACTGTTCTCTAATTTTCATCACTGTGTTTTCCACAAAGTAAAGGTTTTTGTTGAAATGCCTTGGATATTTTGTCAAACACGCAAGTAGAACAGTGATATAGCTGATATTCCTTTGAATTTTGAGCGATGAAGTGCTTTTTAAAGGGGTCATTGGATGCAAAGTTCACTTTTACATGTTGTTTGAACATTGATGTGTGTTGGCAGTGTATGTACACATTTACCCTATAATGATAAAAATCCATGCAGTGGTTTTTAATTAGTCTGTAAAAATAATATTCCCTTTTTCAAATCGAGTCGCTCTCAGATGCCTGTCGGTGTGGCATCAAACCGACAGAGGCCACTTCCACGATAGTTAATTGACATGAGCGTCTTACCTCAGACCCACCTTACATCAGCTGTAACAGTCCAACCTCCACTGTTTCGATGCCCAAGCAGGGATGTAAGTTAGACAAGAATATCTCTGATTGAGCGATTGAGGTGTTGTGTTGCTGGATGTAATAATAAACATATTGGTCGTCATTTACTCCCGACATCTGAGCTGCTGAAGATGCAGTGGATTACGTTTGTTTGTGAAGGGAATGCGCTTCCCGATCTACATATATCAGTCTATGGGCGCTCAAATTATTCGTGAGCCAGCTTCACTTACAGCAGAAGTGAGTATAAGGGTTATTTATAAATCTTTGTGATTGCCTTTCCTAATAACGTGCTACTTAGCAAGTTTAGTGGCTAAATGCGGTCAAAGTAAACAGGCTCGTCACTCCACCGAGAGAAGAGAAGGCCGGGGCGAGCAGAGCTCAATAACATTTCAAGCAACCAGAACAGGATGATTTTTGCAGAGCTGATTTTGACAAGGTAAAAAGGGTGTTGTTTTACACAACCATTGAGAATTTTTAACCAAAGTATATTATAGACTTTTCATTAAAACCCTAAAGAATCATATCAACTTGTGGAAAATGGGCATTCGATGACCCCTTTAACCCTTATGCATCAATTTTAAAAAGTTACACATAGGTTCATAGAGGACAAAAATGTCCATGTCAAAAAAACTCTAATAAAAATTTGAAGCTTGGGAGTACAGACTGAAGTTTGGTTTTATTTTAAAGAAGACCCTTGGCAAATTATTGTTGAAGTTAAAAAAAGTTGTAGAAAACTGAAACCAAAAAAAGTTTATGAAAATTATTTATGAGCTATTTTTAATATAAAATATATATTTTATATAACCATTTGAACTAAAAAGTTCAAAGCCATAAATCTAAACAATTTGTGCTCCAAATTTAAGGTTGATATCTGGAAAAATTAGCGTTTAGTAAGATTTTGTTTGGGTATAGTACCAAACATTTCCCATTACATTCCAGCAAAGCTCCGCTGGCTTTCACAGCGGTGGGATGTGTGATTCGCAGTACAGTATAATTTCTCTCTCTCAAACATTACAGGTGCACACACACAAACACACAAAAATTTTAGTTAGGACACACAGCAAACCACACTCTGACATCCATACCAACATACCCACACAATTATAGCTGCATAATTTATCCACTTGACTTGCTTTGGAATAAAGCGAAAATTTGCTTTATATGCCAAACTTTTAAAAAAATGGCACCATCTAGTTAAAAAAGCCTTGCCAACAGAATGAAAGCCTATGAACAAATATTGCATCATTTTATAGTTAAATGGCCCTGGGATTAAAAATTGCAGTTTTAATGGGTTTCAATGAGGACATTTTTGTCCAAAAGGTCCTGAGAGGAACTAATTGTTGTACCTAGTGGAAAATAGATTTATTAAAGGAAATTAGGAATATTAAAATTCCAATAAAAATACACCACGGAGCCAAAAAATATGCATCAACACACGCAAAATTATCAATAAATAAATAAATAAATAAATAAATAAAGTGAAATAATAATTAAAAAAAAAACTAAAATGGACAAAAATGTCCATAAGGTTGCACAAGGCTTAAACAAAGATTTGTGATATGTTTTAGGAGCAAAACACTTGATTGTACTGGTTAATGAAGTTTCACTTTGGCAGTTGTGTGTGTTTTTTCCTTTCGCTTTCGTTTCTGCCCACTTTTGAAAAAAAAGTCCAAATAGTCCTTTAGACGCCCACGAGTATGATTTGGTAATACTTCACGCGTCAAGTGAAGACCGTGATGTGTTGAAGACGGAAGAGCTACATGATGGCGTCCGCCTTAGCGGTTCTTCTGCTCTTGTCTGCGTGTTTATTCACGGTAACAGTCGGTAAGTCAGCCAACCTGTTATTCAAATCTAAAGAGACACTTTAAACTTGTTTACCGATCATATCATAGCAGTAAGCAGTAGGAATGTGCCTAATTCGATTATACAAGACTATTGGATGTGCTGTAGGTTTTTAGAGTTTTTATTACTTACACGTTCTTTCAGTTTAGTTTTTGCTTATATTATATAACCTACATCACTTGATGTAACGGTACTTTCTGAAAACAAACGATGTTCATGTCATAAAGTCCGTTCTCTTGATTCTCTTAGAATTTCTAAAGTCATCGGAGGGTCTTGTATAAAATGCGTTGCATTTCTACTGTTCTTTTAGGTGGTGATGGCTGTCAGAGCTACTATGACAGGAGTGGGTTCTACAAGTACCCGAATAGCTGCGGTTTTTGGGAGCACTGCTGTGGAACCTGCGATAACAGATACTGCTGCTCGAGTGGATATAATAAGTTATCCGACTCTGATCAAAACTTCTGCAATTTGTAAGTACTTTGAAGTCATTTCGTTATTAATAAAATGTCCGTTAGACCCAAAGCTTCCTTTTTATACACCCTCATATCATTCAAAACCCGTATGATAATTTTTAACTTCCTGAACACAAAAGGAGAACTTGTGAAGAACAACGTGATTGTTTGAATCTTTTACAAAATTACATACTCGAGTTGGTTATTGCTTATCCGTAATTCTGTTTACTGAGACACGTGGTTTCTACTGAAATGTGTGGTATATATTTTGTTAATATCTGTTTTTGTTTTTTATCTTAATCTAATTGTTGATGTAAATCTCAAACTTGAAACCTTATCTTAAAAAGTACTTTGTGTTAGTTGTTAGTAGCTCTGTCTTTTCTTTTTCATGTCTCACTCACCATTTCCTACAGAGCTTGTGGTCTTTTTTACGGAAATGTAGCTTGCAAAATGCATCCCACAGATTAGTACATGTTACGCTTTGAATAGCTACTTATTATTTAAAGAACAAACACTTTAAGTAGTTGCTTTAAAAAGCTGTGGCGTTCTTGTAAACTTAAAGACAAGGCAATAGGGAAGTAGTATGACGCTACTTCTGCATTTTGAAGGGGTTACGATGGTGGCATAGGCAAGACAGGGCATGACCAATGGGAAAAAATATTTTATAAAAAACAAGTGTTTTCCATTTTTTTAGTGGCAGAGTTTGCAATTAGGGGCCTGGTTTGAATCCTACTTTAATATTGTATGTTTTTAATAATCCATACACAAAGCAAGCTAACCAGTGTGGTTTCATTAAATTAATGAATAATAACTATAGCATTTTAATAAATAAATATGATTTATAGATGCAAAAGAGTGTTTCTAATGCTTGTTGCTTCATGTTTTTATCTGTCCAACAGCAGAGCCGCCTTTGGTGGAATAGTAGCTGTGGTTGTGATTCTCATCTTTGTGTTCATCATCTGCTGCTGCTGCCCCTGCTGCTGTATCTATAAAATGTGTAGAAAACCCAGACGTAAGTGTTTTAGTGTGAAAGGAATAGTTTACCAAAACCTGAAAATATACTCACCCTCAGGCCATTCAAGATGTAGATGAGTTTGTTTCTTCATGGGAACAGATTTGATGAAATTTAGCTTTACTCAGATTGCTCACCAACAGTCAGATCCCGTGCAGTAAACGGGTGCGGTCAGAATGAGAGTCATAAAAACATTACAATAACCCACAAGTAATCCACACCACTCCAATTCATCAGTTAACATCTCGTGAACCAAAAAAAACTGTTTGTGTGAAAAAACCCCCAAATTTTTAGGGATTATTTTGTCCAGAAGCAAGCTGTGTGTTTCCTACAAACACACAGCTTTTCGCTTTGCTAGATGTTAATCGATTGACTGGAGTGGTGTGGATTACTTGTGGATTATTGTGATGTTTTTATCAGCTGTTCGGACTCTCATTCTGACGGCACCCATTCACTACAGAGGATCCATTGGTGAGAAAAAATTCTCCAAATCTGCTCTGATGAAAAAACAAACCCATCTACAAGTAAATGTTCAGCAAATTTTATTTATTTATTTTTTTTTTGTGAACGGTTCCTTTATTGGAGATTATATGTTATAGTAAAATTGAATTATAAATTGATTTCTGTCTTGTTTATCTCACAGCTGTGGTAACAACGCAAGTAACCACAGTCACGAATATGCAAAGCATTCAGCAGCAGCCTGCAATGCAGGTGGTCCAGTACCCACAATACCAACCAGTGCCGACTCAACCGGGTTACGGTGGTCAGCCAATGCAGATGGGACAATATCAGGGACAGCAATATGCACCAGGACCCCCACCTCCGTATCACATAGCCAGTAAGAACACCTAGTACTATAACCATGTAATAGTCATTTTTTTTTCTGTGAAAGTAACTATTTTTTCCCCTCGTTTCCAGCGAGTCCTGGATATCCCACTGGTCAGAGTGCATATGACGGAGGGCAGGCCATGTACCCCATGCAACCGCCTGCCCAGCTAGGTGTAGCTTATAAGCATTCAGAGACATCGAGTCAGCCGCCCTACAACCCCGCCTACATGCAGCCACCAAACACCGGTTACTAAACCACAACCGTCTATCACATCAGTCACTGCTGGATTGTGGAGGTTGATGCACTTTCATGAGGCAGTAAGAATGTGTCTAATTCAATTACACGAGACTATTGGATGTGCTATAGTCAGGGTTTTTAGAGTTTTTATTATTTTCACTTTCTTTCAGTTTAGTTTTCGCTCTGTGACACACTGGAAAAATGGGAATTGTAAATAAAACAAAGATTGCTACAGCACGTTTTTGAAGAATATAGTATTTTTTTAAATGCAGTTTTAGTTTTAGTGTTTTCTGCATTATTCTAGTATTGTTATTTTACTTAACTGTACTGATAAGCAACAAAAAAATGTATATACTAAAAAGAAAACTTCTCGTTTTTATTTTAATTATTCTTTTTAGTTAATGTTTTTTAGTTTTGGTTTATGTAATTTTGTTACAGAGTTTTTTTTAAATATATTTTATACAACAGTGTAATACTCACAGAAATGTAAATGTATTGGTTTTTACATTTTTAATAGCAGGAACAGTGATTCTATTTATAGAATGTGTCAACAAGTTTTCCATTTTGAGTTTTTAAATAACAATAGTGTCACAAAATTTAGACAATTATGTTATTACTTTGTACCAACTTTAAAGCACAGAATGGCTGTCAAGGTAATAAAAATGGCTACATTTTTGATAAAGCAACCTTTGTTAAGCATTAGAAAACCACTGTTTTCGCAGATCCCTTTCAGATTGTATTATATTGTTTCAGGAGACATGGTGCAGCTTGTTTGTTTAAAGTCTGTTCATTGTGTAAATGTTCAACTGGTGTTTTATTTTTATTATATATGTGTGGAAGGTGTCTTTTTATTGTCTTTTTTAAAAAAAAAAACAAGAAAAATGGGGAGTTAAAAAGGGCTTAAAGGAGAAATGAAACTGAAAGAGTTTGGACTCTTTTATGCAGTGTTTGGTGAACTTGCAGCACTTGAATGTATATGGGGCCCCCTACTGGTGAAATAATAAAAAAACAATCTCTAATATTTGTCTTGTTACTTTCCTATTTACCCTTTATTTAACCAGGCAAGAACAAGTTCTTATTTTCAATTACAGCCAATACATATTTTACAATTCTGTGTACAGGCTATCTACTCTTACTTTCATAGTAGAGATAGATTATTTTTATTGTTTTGAACATGATCCCAGAAGTCATGCTTTACTATATTATAGTAATTTGATATACCTCACTGAATGATTACTATATTTTGCGCTTGAAATGGCTGCAGTTGTTGTTACTGAGAAGGCACCGCAGAGAACAGAGTGGTAGAAGGGAGAAGATTTTTTCCACATAAATTTATTTGGAAAGCCAAAAGAAGACATTTTCCGAACATATCGTTTGTCAAGCCATGTTATTTTTAATTTGCCTCAGGAAATAAAAGACGACTTCAAACCCTCAACTAGGAGGAGTCATTATACCAGATCTTTAAAAAACTTCTCGCAACGTTTCATTTTCGGTAATTTTTACATATTACATTCATTTTTGGTCATTATTACATGTAACAAGATGCGCCTGTGTCGTAAGTAGATCATCCGCACTTGATGAGCATCGGCTCTACTTATTTGCGCTGCTTAGTTAATTGCATTGGTCGATATATAAATAAGATGTTGCATCTGTGTTCTTTAATTTACGTGTTGTCAGCAAATCACCTGCAGAAATTTGCACACCCATCGGTGCTGCTTCTGAAATTGTGCTCTCGTGTTAATTTGTAAAGTAAATCTGGCATGTTTAGTAAATCTGGCCAGGGATAAAAAGTTTGCACAATTTATTATCTGTAATACCATTGTGTAGCCACTAGATGCCTGTATAGCCCTATGTAACAATCCCTAGTAGCAAAGAAATTTTCATCACACATTTTATTTAATTAATTTTATTACATTTGAATTTGGATACATTAGACATTATCAATGGCTTCTGTTTTTTGTTTAATTGTTTTGTTGTTGTTGTTATTGTTTAAAACATTGATTTGCAGGTATTGCATTATTATTTTAGTCAAACTTACAAAAAACTTCTAATACCCCAAACTAAATCTAAAAGCCTGATCAGTGGCATAAAAAGTAATCAGAAGCTACTTCTTTTGTTACTCATTAATGTGTGAACTTTAAATAACGAGGCGCTGTGCCCTCTATGAGTACAGTGTGACGCAGTTCCATTTAAGTGTTATTAAAAGTGAATGAACTGATTCAGCATCTCGGCACTTCCGTAAGTATGCTTTAAATTCGACAAAGCGGTTTAATAAAGAATGGATTGATCTCGTGAATTAGCGAATTTTACTAAACCAATATTTTTAAATTGGGTGTTAAAGTTCAATCTTGGAATATTACGCGACAAACTGATCCTTTAACAATGCATTGGTGCGAAAACGCACACTTTTTGGACCCATCTTGCAACATGATTTCTCGACTGTCACAAATACTGTCTAAACGAAATACTAATTTTGTGCACGTTTTTTACTGTACAAATATTTTAATTTGGCATTTAAATAGAGATTTATTGCATGGCAATAAAAGCGTTACCTTGCCAAAGCACTGATAGAGCCCATTGATCGAATGGTGCAGTTTGGCGCTCTAAATGCAAACTTTGCATGCAACAATCAGGCAGCAATTGACAGCGCTCTGATCCAATGGCATACAAGCATCGTCCGATTGACAATAGCCTAGCCCAATGATGTTAGGGGATCCAGTGGAGGCGGCAATCATATTTTAGGCTGACAGTGCCACTCGTTATCTCAAGCCTGCTAAAATGTAGTGCCAGTACGTGCGTTCACTTGGCGCCGCTCCAGCTGGTGGACCGCCTAGTTCAGAATCAGAAACAGTACTAAATCTGACAGTTATTGTTTTAAGTCTGTGACAAAAAGTTCAAGTTGTGACAAATTCAGTATACTTAATGGGATAGTTCACCCAAAAACGAAAAGTCTGTGAACATTTACTCACCCACAAGCACCAAAGACGACATTTTAAAGAATGATGTAACCAAGAAAGTTGACTATAGCTTTTGATTTTCATAGTATACTTTGGAAAAGGGGCGATTCTAGGATTTTCATTTTAGGGGGGCTCAGCCCCCAATGAGGGTATAATAATAACATTTGAGTACTGAATAACCCAAATACGTCTTCCTGATCTCACACTGTTTGTTGTGCTAATACAAAATTTTACTGTTAGTATTTCTGGTACAACCCTCTTTCCTTAGCTCAAGTATGCAAATCTCTTTGCCACATGCATTGGAATATGTATTATATTGAAAGTTACATTTTTAAATGAAAAAGGCAACATGATTGTTTCATAAAGATGTGGTGTGTTGAGAAGTGAACTTAGCGAAAACTTCGGCTACAGTACATGGGAAAATGATTGCTCCCCATTTTGTAAACTCTTATTTAAACTGTACAGATGCAGATATTATAACAATATATCGATAAACACACACCTTGTCCTCTGTTTTTCACTCTGAGTCACCGTGGTCTGCTGATTGAAGAACGCGTCTGCCACAATTTAGTCACTTCAGGCTATAGCCCCCCTAAAAATGGGCTAGCGACACCCATACTTTAGAAGTCAATGGCTACCACCCAGCTAACAATTTGTGGCCCCCCGAACGTTTTTCTAACGTTATTCTAATGTTTCCAGAATGTTCGTTTTTGGTTTCCAGAACGTTATTTTATTAAGGTTTGTTTTTGGTTAGCCAGGAAAGTTTTACAGAAATAGAATGATCGTATATATATATATATATATATATAGGTAATTTACATTATTTTAAATTTCCCTTAACGTTATTATAATGTTTCCCTAACCTCTTTATTCCAACATGATCACTCCCCTGTACATTAGTAATTATTGTGGTGACAGTGGGCAGGAATAATGATTTTGCAATGGTACAAATGGTGCAGACAACTGAAAATAAAATGACTAAATATTAATACGTTTATTTAACTTATTAAAAATAATAAATCTTTAATTACTGAACAACTAAATAAAGTTGTTTGCTGATTTTTGTTTTCCAGCAGGTTAGTTTCTTGCTCCCTTCAGTCAGCCTGCTTATGATGGTGGTCAGATCATGTACCCTCTATAACCACTCATTCAACCAGTGCTTCCCACAGACTACACCTCACCTCAACCCCCGTACAACCCCACTTACGTGGAATCACCAAAGATCAGGTAAACACCCAAAAAAGGATTGTTGAGAATTTTGCATTTCGACACTTCTTTGCCTTTGAGAATGGCGCAACTAGCCCTACTACAGACAATAAGATTGTGTTGAAAATAAAAAGTGCATTTGACATGACTAAGTTTATACTTGCTTTGTAAACTTCAATTTTTATACAGTCATGACCCACTGTTTGTTTCTCTTCATTTTAACCAAAATTGCTTTTATTGTATGGCCGTTTGTTTAATGGTCAATAAACATCTTTATTTAATGGTCAAAAGTTATTGTATCATTTCTATGTGTGAAAACAGTCCTTTGTTTTCAACAACTTATAATTTCCTAAATTTCAAGGTCACTGCTAAGTCCTATTTTAAGTTATCCTTTATATCCCATGTGTCAAGAGAAGGCCGTGAGATGTTAAAGAGGAAGAGCTGCACAATGGTGTCTACCTTAGCGTTTTCTCTTCCCCATGTCTGCGTGTTTATTCACAGTAACAGTCGGTAAGTTAGCCCAGTGTTTCCCAACCCTGTTCCTGGAGGCACACCAACACTACACATTTTCCAACTTTTCCTGATCAACCACACCTGAATCAACTCATCATCTCGTTAGTAGAGACTCGAGGAACAGAAATATATTGGAGACATCCAAAATGTGCACTGTTGGTGTGCCTCCAGGAACAGGGTTGGGAAACACTGAGTTAGCCAACCCCTTACAAGAATCTAAAGCAGGGGTGCTCAACCCTGTTCCTGGAGATCTACCTTCCTGCAGAGTTTAGTTCCAACCCTGATCAAACACACCTGTCTGTAATTATCAAAGTGCTCCTTCAGATCCTAATTAGTTGGGTCAGGTGTATTTGATCAGGGTTGGAGCTCACGATGTTCATGTTATAAAGTCCATTTTCTAGATTCGCTTAGAATTTGTCATGTCATTGGATACTCTTTTATAAAACGTGTCGCTTTTCTACTGTTCTTTTAGGTTTTGGTGATGACTGTAGAAGCTACCTAATCAGCAATAATGAATTCAGGTCTGGGATTAGCTGCGTTTTTTTGGGAGCAATGCTGTGGAACCTGCGATTACAGATACTGCTGCTTGAGCGCATATAATAAATTATCCATGGCTGATCAAGATTTCTGTGATTTATAAGTACTTTGAAGTAATTTCTTTATTAATAAAAATGTCCGTTAGACCCAAAGCTTCCTTTTTATACACCCTCATATCATTCAAAACTTGTATGATTATTTTTTACTTCCTGAACACAAAAGGAGAACTTGTGAAGAACAACGTTATTCGAATCTTCAAAAAATTACATAATTTTTATATTCGGGTCAGTTGCTTTAATTTCCCTCATCATCCATAACTGATCTACTGATAATTCTGTTTACTGATACACGTGGTTTCTACTGAAATGTGTGGCATATTTTGTTAATATCTATTTTTGTTTTTGATCTAGTTGATGTAAACCTCAAACTTCAAACTCTGGGAGCAGGGCATCCACATCCTCAACTGTCTCAATGACTGGCTGATAATAGCTCACTTGCGAGATCTGTTGTCCGAGCACAGGGACTTGGTGCTTCGGCACCTCAGCCATCTAAGATTTCAGGTCAGCTGGGAAAAGAGCAAGGTCTCCCCAGTGCAGAGCATCTCTTTTCTCGGTATGGAGTTGTATTCAGTCAACATGGCGGTGCATCTCATGGAGGAGCGTGTGCAGTTAGTGCTCAGCTGCCGGAACCTTTTCAGGCACAAGACTAAAAATTTCCCTTGTGTTTCAGAGGCTTCTGGGGCACAAGCCGCACTT
Organism: Labeo calbasu; assembly: GCA_019740295.1. Classification (NCBI taxonomy): domain Eukaryota; kingdom Metazoa; phylum Chordata; class Actinopteri; order Cypriniformes; family Cyprinidae; genus Labeo; species Labeo calbasu. The sequence continues at coordinate 15,424 of JAHKKF010534120.1, forward strand.
ACACCGCTTGGCTTGCTTCATATGAGACTGCTCCAGCACTGGCTCCACAGCTGGATCCCGAGATGGGCATGGCACCTTGGCACGTTCCGGGTCGGGTTCTCTTTGCCGGTTTCAACCAATGCTGCAGAGGAAACACGTGCTAGTCCGGACTAGTTCCACTCGCATGTTGCAACTCACCCGCCATCTCCTCCTTTGGAGTCCGACGTGGCTCAAATCGCTGCGTGCCGTTCACATTCCCAGAGAGCTGAATCGTGCAGCCGATGTGCTCTCACGACAGCCCACCCTCCCCAGAGAATGGACACTCTATCCCCAGGTGGTCTAGCTCATTTGGAGTCGATTCGGGAAAGCTCAGGTAGACCTGTTCGCTTCTCTGGAATCCTCCACCTGCCAGCTGTTTTACTCCCTGACCAAGGCTCCCCTCGGCATGGACGTGCTGGCACACAGCTGGCCCGGGGGACTGATCAAGTAAGTGGGCCTGTCTCCCAGTGAGCCTCCTTGCACAGACCCTGTGCAAGATCAGGGAAGACGGGGAGCAGGTTGTGTTGGTTGCACCCTACTGGCCCACCCGGACCTGGTTCGCGGACCTCATGCTCCTCAGCCCCTCCCTGGAAGATTCCCCTGAGGAAGGACCTTCTTTCTCGGGTGATGGGCATAATGTGGCACACGCAGCCTGATTTATGGAACCTCCGCATGTGGCTTCTGGACAGGACGTGGCAGACCTCCCTGGCTTTCCCCAGGCCATTATAGATACTATCACTCAGGCTAGATCCCCCTCTATGAGGCAGGCCTACGCTCTGAAGTGGGGTCTGTTCGTCGAATGGCGTTCCTCTCACCGAGACGACCCTCAGAGATGCTCTGTCGGAGTGGTGCTTTCCTTACTTCAGGAAAAGTTGGAGCGAAGGCTGTCCCCCTCCACTTTGAAAGTCTATGTGGCAGCTGTCGCTGGTGAACCATGACGCAGTAGATTATCTGTCCCTAGGGAAGCATCACCTGATCGTCAGGTTTCTGAGAAATGCCAGGAGGCTAAATCTGCCTCGTCTGCACCTCACCCCCTCTTGGGATCTCTCCGTGGTCCTTGAGGGCCTTCAAAGAGATCCTTTTGAGCCGCTTGATTCAGTTGAGTTGAAAGTAGTTCGCTACTGTGCTGGTAAGCGGTTTCCTTCACCCCCTCCAGACGTGGCATTATTTCTCAGTAGCCTTGGCCACGTTTTTTCCCACTGTGTTTCCCTTACAAATTAAAAAATAAATAAATAAACAAATAAAATTTTCTATTCCACATGACTTGCATCCTGTCATTGGGCTCCACCCCCCAATGGTTTGCTTCAGAAAATCTGGCACGCCTGGTAGGCACCCTTTTAGTCTGGCTCTCAGGGCGTTGGGCAGGTTATGTATTGAGCCAATTGGTTATGGCTTGCCTGTCAGCATTTGCCCTCAAATACATAACATAGTTCAGGCTTGTGGCGTTTTCCAGAGGGACCCCATGACGTCAGTCGACGTAACGTCGAACGTGACTGACTGAGGGTTACTCTAGGTTACGTCTAGGTTACTCTCGTAACCCTCATTCCCTGAAGGAGGGAACGGAGACGTTACATCCCTCATGCCACAATCCTGGAATAGGCGTAAAAATTATATAGGCCAAACAAAACCTATTATAGACCTACATAAACATTTTTTTTAACAAGTGTCATGAATTTATTTGTATTTTTTTTAATACTTTTTGTATTTTCATTTTTCTGATTAACCTTTATTAGTCCAGGAATGCTCATTTCGGTTATTTTATTTCTCCTAAAGCCTAACCGAGGGTCGTAAGCCATTATTACCCGTTAACCGTTAACCGACAAGATGTTAAAATACAACTAAATTAAATTTGAATTAATACGTGGTTGTGACCCATTAAAATACCTACATTTGTTTTCCATGGATTTATTATATACATGCAAAAAGCAGCATGAACAACACAATGTGAGTATTGACATGTTCGCACACCTGCAGCGCTTCTGCGAACACATGAAAACACTATAAAGCTATATATGAAAGAAATAAATAGGCTTATATGCGAAATAATTTTTTCTAAATAAAAATGAATTAACAAAACGAAAGAAAAAACTGTGAAACAATTAGCAGTCTAAATGCAGAATTTCGTTTGATTTTTCTGATGCGCTCTTGAGAAAGCGGCGTCCTGTTTGTTTCCTTTTTACAAAGCCACACTGTTTGTTTTTAGTGTGAATGTACACAAATAAAATACATATTTAGAATAGTCTTACAAAATCCACGTAAAATAAGATCTTCAGTA
>JAHKKF010534121.1:0-13984 GCA_019740295.1 Labeo calbasu
AATATGCATTAGTAAGAGCTTCATTTGGACAACTTTAAAGGTGATTTTCTCAATATTTTGATTTTTTTGCACCCTCAGATTCCATATATTCAAATAGTTGTATCTTGGCCAAATATTGTCCCACCCTAACAAACCATACATCAATGGAAAGCTTATTTGTTCAGCTTTCAGATGACGTATAAAGCTCAATTTTGAAAAATGTACCCTTATGACTGGTTTTGTGGTCCATGGTCACATATTAGAGTTTAAAGTTTTTACTGAGGGAATTTTGGATATCTGTTTTCATCACTTTATAAATCAGAAAATACTATCAACAGTCAGAAAAATAAGCATTTCTACAATGTTTTTAGGAATAAAATGTTACATAAATTCACGCAAATTAAATATCAACAAACTCTTCAGTAAAAACTTTCAGAATATAGATAGGAATAGAACTGCTAAATCTGGTGTAAGTGCTGCTGAAGTGGAGGAAAAAACGGCATTTACAGATTTGTACTGTAATGAAATCTACAGATGCAAAAAGACAACCATGCATATGATATATGAACAAACCCTTCAGTATAAACCTTTAGAATATAGATAGGAATAAAACTGCTACGTCTGGTGTATGCAAGTGCTACTGAAGTGGAGAAAAAAATGTTTAGGAGAAACCGGCATTAACAATGTACACTATAATTAAAATCTACAGATGCAACCAGATGAAGTGCAATAATAGTGCCATGCGAACGATATATGAACGAACCCCTCAGTAAAAACCTTCAGAATATAGATGGGAATAAAACTGCTAAGTCTGGTGTATGTAAGTGCTGCTGAAGTGGAGAAAAAAGCTTTTCTGAGAAAACAGCATTTACAGATATGCATTGTAACTGAAATCTACAGATGCAAAAAGATGAAGCGCAATAATACAACCATGCATATGATATATGAACAAACCCCACAGTAAAAACCTTTAGAATATAGATAGGAATAAAACTGCTAAGTCTGGTGTATGCAAGTGCTACTGAAGTGGAGAAAAAACCTTTCAGAAAAACAGCATTAAGAATATACACTATATTTGAAATTTACAGATGCAAATAATGAAGTGCAAAAATACAACCATGCAAATCATACATGAACAAACCCCTCAGTAGAAACCTTCAGAATATAGATGGGAATAAAACTGCTAAGTCTGGTGTATGTAAGTGCTGCTGAAGTGGAGGAAAAATGTTTTCTGTGAAAACAGCATTATAGATATGCATTGTAAGTGAAATCTACAGATGCAAATAGATCAAATGTAATTAATTAAACACTTAAAAGTGTATCTGGATGTCTTTCCACTAGTCTGAAACAACGAAATAGCCAAAAAAAATCAAAATTGACCAGTGCAGGAAAAACATGTATTTGGCCTGTAGTGTCTCGCCTTAAAACAGCTAGAAGATCACGCTATGACAAGACCGCCTTCATACCGTAAGCTGCATGTGATGACCCAACTAAAGTTGCTTTGATGTGGATGCTGCTGGTTAAGATAGTGGGAAGGAACTGACCCAAACCATGTGCCGCACAGACCCGAGATCAGCCCCGAGCATCACACAGGCGCCACGCACAGTGGCAGGTCTCCGCACATCTCCCCCAAAACGCCTCCATCTACCTCCGTCAAAGCGCGATGCTGAAGCCCCTGCTGGGAGCAGAAAGCTAGAACTGGGCTCGGGTTACGGGCTACGGCCTGGGGAGGGAGTCTGCGTCGCTTTCTTCTTTCAGACCTCCAGCCTGGACCCACTACCGAGTAGAGACAAACCCAAGCAGGGCCCGTGGCCGGCGGAGAGCCCGGGTGACCTCTGCCAGCAGGGCGAGGTGACAAACAGCTAAAGCATCATGGCTGAAGAAGGATGGGGCCGCCAGTGGCCTCCAGCAGGTTTCTTTGAGGAGAAAAGTGCCACGGCCTTAGGGAAGGAAGATTTTATGAGCTGGAAAGCTGCGAGAAACCCCTTAAGTATGTGTATTATCACTTTTCCTAATAAGGAGTTTCTTGTCAGTAGGCACTAAGTGAGTTGTTGTCGTCAGGACTGTAAAAAAAAATCAGAACTGAAGAACTGGCTTTCATAGAATTAAATGACTGTGAATTTGAATAAAACAAGCCCAGTGTTGTTATTGTTAACTGAAATCATTTAATTAATGTTTAAAAAAATATATATTAGATTGAAAAATTAGAGATTAAAAAATGTTGTCTTGACAACAAACCAAAAGTTTAATGAGTGTGAATTTGAATCGAACTGATCCAGTATTGTTATTGTTAACTCAAACTATTAAAAATCATTTTCATTCATTTAAATAAAGTTAAAATAAAGTTAAAATAAAATAAAATAAAATAAAAAACTTAGAAAAAAACTTGGCAACAAATTGAAACTAACTCAAATAAAATGAGGTTGAAATACTAAAATTAACAAAAAAAGACTTAGAAGTTATAGCTAAATAGACAAAACAAAAACTAATAAAAATGACAACAGAACATGAAAATGAACTAACACTTAACAATAGTCAATTAAATAATCCATCTATGTGGCTTTTAACGAATTTTTCAAAACTTTTAAACAAGCTTTTGTCAAGACACAAACTTTGACAAATCTCAACAAACTTTGATTTTCCTTTCAAATAAATTTACAGTCATACATTTATTTAAATTTCAATTAAGTAAGTCTTTTTCCTTGCATTTAAATATGAAATGCAGTTCTTCATCCTGATTTACATTAATTCAAATTCAGAAATGTAATTCTAAATTCAGTTCTGATTACAGCAGCAAGTTGTTCAACTGCAGCCAATTTTTAAACATAATCGCTCCTTAAAGTCAAATAAACTCTTGTTTTCTTCCACATGTAAATTACGACGTCCAAAAAAGAACACTTAGCATGTGCAATCTTCACACTCAACCATTTAGCGAACATCACATTATCCTGTGTACGTGTTTAAACCATTCTGTAGCGATGGTCAAAGAGGTTCACTCAAGACTTGTGCTGGTGTCAAAAAAGTCCACTCACTTTCGATTGCATGTATCAGTTTTGACGCACAACCTTCAAATTTAGCAGAGGGAAGTTACAGGCTATTTCTGGGCCGCTGAGGAGGAAGACATGCCCTACTTTGAGCTGGTCATCGGTACCAGGCAATCCCCTCACACACGCAAACTCACTGCGAGGTGTTGTAAGGTCATGGAGAACGGGGAGAAGAGTTTGCCAAAAGACCCTAAATCAACAAGATTTACCCCCAAAACTTGTGCAACAGCAGTCACGGAGCATGACGATGAATCACAGAGCAGATAAACCCACGGATCTCAAATTAGTGTTGTATTACTTAGTCTTGGCAGCCTGTAGCACCAAAGGCTCACACTGTATACATTTGCTGTATACAGTGTGTAAACTATCATTCAAAAATGTAAGGTCAGTCTCTTATGCACACCAAGGCTGCATTTATTTAATTAGAAATACAGTAAAAATCATGAAATATTATTTTACTTTAAAAAACCTGATTTATATGTGAATATAGTGTAAAATGTAATTTATTCCTGCGATGCAAAGCTGAATTTTCAGCATCATTACTCCAGTCTTCAGTGCTACATGATCCTTCAGAAATCATTCTAAAATGCCGATTTGCTGCTCAAGAAACATTTCCGATTATTATCAATTTTGAAAACAATTGTGCTGCTTCATATTTTTGTGAAAACCTTGATAAATTTGAAGAATGGAAATTTCTTTGAAAAACTAGGAAGGAATTAGTACTCAAGTGTTTCTCCAAGACATCAGTGAGGTTAGATGAAGTACAAATGAAGACTTCGAGATGTCGACGGAGAAGTTTAAAGTACGGCACACTGCCGGCTGTCATCACCTCCGAGCGTCCCAAACCCTCCTACCCCGGCCAACACTGTTCTGTGTGAAGCTCCTTTAGGGTCAGGAAACCCAGTTTACAAATCATCTTAAGATGAAGAAGCACTGGTGCAAGGAAAGCATTGCGTGGGTCTTTGCACTGGAGGCATGAAACATGATCCTCAGAACACTCCTCACCGAGTGTTGTTTTTGCAGCCCAGGACGGGAAAAACGGCTGGTGATCAGCTGCGGTACCAAAACAGAGCAAATGCTGTGGTTTACTTACGCCTACTCCCTCCCCTCTCCACAAACTGAAGAGTATTTCGAGGTCCTGGTGACCCGCTGTGCCCGGGATCCTGGATTTACACCCGGATACACGGCCCTGGACGGCCTGATCCCTTTGATAGACAGGGAGCACAGCAGATCTTGCGGTTTGTAATAAAACGGAGCGCTTGGTTTTTACAACATGACGCCTCTGCTTGCCTCCTCATTTGAGGAGAGTTATGGAGAGTTCGAGCAGTGGGCATAAAAAGACGAGTGTTTAAACGACTCACGCTGATTAGAGACTGAACTCTTTAAACTTTTCATGACATTAGAATATTAAGATTGTGAAAATCAAGAATGTGAGAATAGTTTGCGTTTTATTCAATGTCTATATAGTTTTTATTAAATTTAATTTCTGTTTTAGTTTTACTAATTTTAGTACCTTAAGTCTAACTACACGAAAATGAGAACATATTGTGGCCAACTACCTGAAATTAGATTATTTTTATATAATTTGTTATATAAACAAATTGAAATTGATATATAACATTATATTAAAAAATTATATATAATATTATATAAAAATTTAATGAAATTATAAATCAATTTTAGTTTAAAAATATAGCTGCAAGCAGCAATTGCGGGGCCAAGCACAAAAGAGGCAGAATGAGGAGCTAAGCACGGCATGGAGCAACAGACNGACTACAACAATGAGTAACTAAAGCCATTTTAGGATGATATCAGTTGAAATGGCTGAAAAAAATCATAAATACAACCAATAATATAATTTAATGGCTTATCACTTTTGACCAATAGGTGGTGCTGTTTTCAAATTGATGTGGCGTGTTCTGTGTGAGGTGACAATGACACACACAAAGTGTGGTGTCATTATGTCAAAGCTTTGCAGAGATACAGCCTCAGACTCATTTTGGCATCATGCCTCAAATGTGTAGCGGTGCTGTACGAAAACGGTTTTGTCTTTTGACACGAAATCTGTAACTTTTTGTAAGCACAGTCTGAAGATGATGTGAGTCAAATTTGGTGAAAATCGGACCAATGGTCTAGGAGGAGTTCGAAAAAGTAGGTTTTGAACATTAATCAAAATGGCAGACAGGAAGTTCAGCCAACTATGGTATATTTGCAATGCAATCAGAAGTTATTAGCATTTTTGGAAATTTCATTATTAATGTTTTATGAATGGTGTGTTACTTCTGACCAGTAGGTGGTACCAACTTGATGTGGCGTGGTCAGTGTGAGGTGACAATGGCACATACAAAATTTGGTGTCAATATTTCAAAGCTTTGTGGAGATACAGCCTCAGATGCAGTTTGGCCTCTTTCCAGCAAATTCGTTGATGCGCTAAACAGAAACCGTTTCGAATATCGAAACGAAATCCATAACTTTTTGAAGATGATCTGAGTCAAATTTGGTGAAAATCGGACTAACGTTCTAGGAGGAGTTTGAAAAAGTAGGTTTTCAACATTAATCAAAATGGCGAACAGAATGTTTGGCCAATTTTGGAATAATGGGTATCAATGTTCTCGGCATGACCCAAGGAATCTAATCTATCGCTTTCATTACAATAGGCTAATGTAAGCACAAGTTATTAGCATTTTTGTAAATTTCTTTAGAACTTTTGGCCACAAGGTGGTGCTGCCACCAAACTTTTTGAGTACTGTCAGGGCATGGTGCCGAAAACACATACCGAGTTTTGAAACGATACGTCAATGCGTTCGTAAAATATAACATTTTTGGACAAAATTCAATATGGCCAACACCCAAAATGGCTGACTCGGCATGATGCACTAAATCTAAAGAGATCAGTTTTGTGATTTTTGGCTGAACTATTCAAAGGTTATAAGCAAAAATAGCCATTTTTCTTATCTCTTGACCACTGGGTGGCACTGCACCGAAACACTGCAGGTAGCCTCAGGTCATGCTTGTTATTACACACACTAAGTTTGGTCTCAATATGCCAAACCGTTGCGGAGATATAGCCTCACAACCATTTTTGCCTGCTTTTCTTAGAATTCATTTGCGCGTTATTCGAGAATGGTTTGACTAATCAACTTGAATTCCATAACTTTTTGGCAACATGGTCTGAAGATGATCTGAGCCAATTTTGGTGAAAATCAGACAAACCGTCTAGGATGAGTTCGAAAAAGTAGGTTTTACGAACAAAAATGTATAGAAAAAAAACTAAAGCTTAGGATTTTTGAATTTTGGACTTCATTCGACTCGGCATGAGCTAAGGATTCAGAGGAAAAAAGAATTTTCCTTCTGTGCCTTATGGTTCAAAGGTTATTAGCATAAAATGACTGAAAATTTGGACAAGTGGTGGCGCTAGAGAGTTTGAGTTAGAGACTTCAAACTTGCTATGGTTAATGTTGAGACTGTCCTCTATGAGTGTGCCAAATTTCACAACTTTCCCACAAGCGGTTCTATGGGCTGCCATAGACTCACGAGCGGAAGAAGAAGAAGAAGAAGAATGCCAACGGATACAATAGGTGCCTACGCACCTTCTGTGCTTGGGCCCTAATTATTTAATTTTACAAGCACAAAGAGTAACACGACAGACATAAAACTGGCAATTATACAACTATGTAGCAAACCAGTTTCCTGACACAACTGTAATTATGGCAAAAAAAAAAAAAAAGTTCAATTAGAATCAAGTTTGTTTGATGGTTGTTTAACTTTGCATGCTTAGATTTAACCACTAGCATGCAGAATAGCAAGTAAGCAAATAGCAAATAGCAAGTATCTCTGTGTTCATTTTAATTTTTAGTTTTAGTACATCAAGTTAAACTACATAAAAATGAGAAGATTTTGTTGGTAACTAGCTGAAATAAAATAATTTGTTGTTGATAAATTGTTTTTTAATATTTAATTTTAGGCAATGCTTATTTGAAGTATCAAAAACGTTCTTTTATAGTTTTATTTTTAGTTTTAGATAACTAAGCCTGCTTTCACTCAGGTTTTCAGGTCCAGGTTTTACAGTGAATTTTAAGCCGTGACCCAACCAAAAGTAACAAAATACCATTTCAATTGGCACTGAACTTTCAACTGTTTCAGTCACATGACCTTTTCCACTCATTCACCATAATTACGATCGTCAGCATTGACGATGACTATAAAAACACATCTGCTGAGATGCCAACAAAAAATGTTGCCGGTTTGGATTTAATCCACACCAGGTCTTAGAAAACAAGTTATATATAATAAGTTATAAAACAAAGATACGTTTTATATATATATATAAAAGTTCACACGTTGTGGTCGGTAAGTCTCTTTTGCTCATTAAAGCTGTATTTNAGCATTGACGATGACTATAAAAACACATCTGCTGAGATGCCAACAAAAAATGTTGCCGGTTTGGATTTAATCCACACCAGGTCTTAGAAAACAAGTTACATATAATAAGTTATAAAACAAAGATACGTTTTATATATATATATAAAAGTTCACACGTTGTGGTCGGTAAGTCTCTTTTGCTCATTAAAGCTGTATTTATTTGCTCAAAAATACAGTAAAAACAGCAATATTGTGAAATACTATTGCAATTTAAAAGAACTGTTTTCTATTGTAATATATCGTAAAATGTAATTTATTTCTGTAATGCAAAGCTGAATTTTCAGCATCATTACTTCAGTCTTCAGTGTCACAGGATCCTTCAGAAATCATTCTAATTTGCTGATTTGCTGCTCAAGAAACATTTCTGTTTATTATCAGTGTTGAAAACAGCTGTGCTGAATAGTCCTATATGCACGGGATACACCCAAGCATTTTGAAATGATGAAAGTCTCGTCCGTGGGACGGGACGGCTGAGGAAGCTCAGAAGTCTAAGGGAATGTGGTTTTGAGCTGGTCTCCTGCAGACCACCTGTCAGCCCCACATTAGTTCTGACCCACTGGAGGTCAATGCAGGGGGAGGCTGTGGAGCACCTGAGCTCCAGATAATGAGCTTCATCTCACTCCATCTGTTAAACAGACGTCCAGCCGCAGTTGGCTGAGTAAATAAAGGCCCGCGGATGCTGGAATCCACCTGCTACCAGATCGATTGCTACGCAGGACAGAAGGACAGCAAAACAACACAAAGATGCATCTTACGGTTCTGTTTCATCAAAGTGCACCAACAAATAAATATTACTCTTCATAAAACTGCATCTGCATATTAAGAACATTTACTTTGTTGTGTTTTTTTAGCAGGTGCACGTGGTAAAATTACAATTTTTGCACCACTAAAAAGTCTCTGTGTTTGTTTTAGATTCTTTTCAGAGGTTTTTGTAAAGCCTTGGTTAGTTTTTAAATGGTAAAATGTGGTGTTTGTAACAATGAACAGTGTGAAAGTAGCTAGAACAAAGGAAACACCATTATCACAACAAGAAATAAATAAATAAATAAATAAATAATATGTTATATAAAACTATATAAAAAGGTGATATAACATTACATTGAAAATTATCTTAAAATGTATTTAATTTAACCTTTAAAATGTATTAAAATTAGATTCTATGAAAGTATAAATAAACAAATATTATATATAAATGATAATATTATAGTAAAAATGATCATATTATATAAATTAAATAATGATTTATTCAAAAATTATTCATAAAGAAATATATTTTAGTTTTAATTATTTCATTAAGCACAAAGTAAGCAAAGAGTAATACATAAAACTGGCAATTATAAAACTACAGGGCTCAACGCTAAGGATTTTTTTTTTTTTTTTTTTTTTAATTTTCACTGGCCCTGCTACAAAAAACGAAAATAGTTGCTGTTATCATTGTTTTTGACTCATGTTATTTTTTATTTTAATAACTAAGCTTATATGACATCAAAATTTTACATACCAGTTAAATTGTACAATTCTTGATTCCAACTTCACTATCACAGCAAAACCTACTAGCCTAACAAATATAAAGTTCAAACATTATTTGTTTGTTCAAAAATGATTTATTACAAATTAAACGATGCTTATGGAAAAACAGCCGACGGACTGAATGAACGCACATTCAGTCTCTGCCAGCAGGTGTCGCTTTTGGAATAACGATACAGCGTTTCTATAGTTACCGCTATAAACAAAGCAGCGTCGTGCTTATGAACGCTATTTTAAATGCATTATACAGAGGTAAATGAAAAGAAAACGCCATGTAAACCTTTCTTAATACAGTCAGTTCCCCTCAGAGATGCATTAACCCCGTTTCAATATTTAGGATAATATTTCCAATATTTTGCACAATGTGAACCGTGATCTTGCTCTACCTGCTACAGTATTTTTTCCTTTTTGCTTTCGTCTTCAGCGTCTCTGACCTCTGTTAACTGATGTTTAAAGAGTTCGTAATATTTCCACACACCTGACGTTTTGAAAATTTATTGCATGTAGTTTGGGTGCAAGCCCGGAACAGAGATCGGTTGAAATATGTCTGGATCGATCGGTGCATCTGTACACCGCTGTATAAATCTAGATTATTCATTGTTAAAGCTACAAAGTTACTCGTCAAAACGGATATTTTGACATATTTATCTGTCCGTCAGAGACGCGTCTCTCCGTGATCGCTTGAAATTTTAGTTTAACAAGGCACGTGCTGACGCGGCACGTGGCTTGATAAACTTTCGTGCCGACGCAGCAGTGGCCCGATTGGGCCAGTGACAGATTCGTCAACTGTCCCGAGCGTCTTCCACGCTGGCCCCGGGCCATCAGGCACTCCTTATTGTCAAGCCCTGAACTATGTACTGTATCAAACCTGTTTTATGGGACAATTATACAGTTAATTATACTGTTCAGAGCTCATTACGCAAGTAATCATAGATTAGCCTATTAGAACCAGAGATTCAAGTTTGTTTATACTACAGGGGCGTAGAATGCTTTAATCTGATTGGCTGACAAACGTTCTAAGGTGTGCAATTACTTTCAGAGAAAGGAAACCAAACATGAATGTAGTTCAGGCAGCTCTTGACCGCATTACATGTCCATATCACTTTGCCACGTGACTTCAGTTATTTCAAAGGTCCTTATAGCCAAAAACAGCAAAATAACCAAAAACCCACAATGACACTGGCCAAACAAATAAATACAGTAAACAACAGGATAAAAAAGACAGATTATTTCCATGTTTTTGCCACAAAACTATGTTTTATTACGTATGGCACGCACACACCTTTTATTTCATATTATTTTCTAAGAATTCAATGGCCCGTCATCAAATATTCCACACTTTATGGTTGTTTATGTTGCATGGTCAATTTGAATACACTAACATATTAGCAAGTAAGCACACTAGCACACTGTAATGAAATGTATGAAAGGGAGATCAACTGACAGTAGCTTTAATGTAAAACTAAAGTGTTTTTAGATTTTGTTTTGAAAAAAATAAAGACGTTTGCAGTTAAAGACATCTAATCATAACCGTGTCTTTACAGAAACCTCCAAAACTCTCTAAATGTTTAAAGCTTTAAGTGATGTTAAAAGATTTGCTCATTCAGTATACAATGCATTTAGTAATTAAATTCTGCAGTTTATACTGGAAAATGATGCCTACATGCTCAAATCTCGAAAAACAAAAGACAGCTTAAACACACACGTGTGCGCGCCTTAAGCCTCATAATATCAATCTCATGTTCTCTTATTTGGTTTAGGAACAGAGTTGCAGGGGGGCTTTTTCAGAGCCCCTCCTCTTCTATTCCATATTGTTCAGTCGCCTCTTTCTTCACCCTCTTTCTCCACACGAATAAGTGGATTAGGGAACAGGCTTCCGGTGGGCACAAAGCGACGGGGAGCTCAGTGTCACAGTCAGTGATAAAAGTGTGGAGCTCAGCTCTACAGCCGGGGCGGAAACACGGGGGTCATACTGCTAATCCCATTATAGGAAGAAGAGACCACAAGAAAGACAGAGGGAATCTGGGTGGTGCACGGCAGAAGAAGGAGCTCAGGGGCCTGCAAGGAAAAATGTACTGCTCAAAAAAAAACTGGAGTTTTCAAAATATGTCAGCTCTCTCGTATGTTTCTCCTAAAGTCCTTTGGAGAAGTAAAAATAGATGCAAATGAGATGTGAAAAAGATGAATGTGGACAGCAACTCAGATTATCTAATCTTGAATTTGAATATGAATGTCTGATTTCATACTAAAATCTCCACAAAACCATAAGTAGTAATAAGTAGCACAGGTGTTTTTGTAGCTATAGCCATCAATACATTATATGGGTCAAAATGATAAATTTGTCTTTTATGTCAAAAATCAGTAGCATATTAAGTAAAGATCATGTTCCATGAAGATATTTTGTACATTTCCAGCGTAAACATATCAAAACTTAATATTTGATCATTAATATGCATTGCTAAGAACTTCATTTGGACAACTTTAAAGATTTTCTCAATATTTAAATTGTTTTTGCACCCTCAGATTTCAGATTTTTAAATAGTTGCATCTCAGCCAAATATTATCCTATTGTCCTAACAAACTATACATTAATGAAAAGCTTATTTATTCAGCTTTCAGATGATGTATAAATCTCAATTTCAAAAAACTGACCCTTATGACTGGGTTAGTGGTCCTGGGTCACATATGAAGAATAGAAATATGTAATGTGTCATCTTGAATCAGAGACTCGTATTCTACCTAAATATGAGATAATTCATTTAGGAAGTATTTCAGTATTTCAGCATTTCAGCATTTCATATATATATATATATGCAGAATATATATATGCATATTAAAATATTTACACTTTACACTTTATTTATATGTAAAAATTATTGTAAAATTATTCAGTAAAACAAATAAATAATTTCTTCATTTTTTGATGCTTCTACACCAATTTTTCAGTAAAGCAAAATGCTTTTAATATTTTAATATACTTAATATTTTTTGGAACCTTTTTTCAAGTTCCAAAAACACTTTTTTCAGGATTCTATGATGAATACAAAGTTAAAAACAGCATTTATTCAAAATAAAACTCTTTTGTAGCAATATACACTAACATTCAAAAGTTTGGGGTCAGTACGTTTTTTAATTTATTTATTTATTTATTTATTTGTTTTTTATTTATTTATTTTATTATTTTTTTTTTTTATTTGATTGATTAATTGATAAAAGGTGACAGTAAAGAGTTCTATTTTGAATAAATGCAGTTTTTCCATCAAATAATCCTGAAAAAAGTATCAGAGATACCAAAACATATGAAGCAGCACAACTGTTTTCAACACTGATAATAATCAGAAATGTTTCTTGAGCAGCAAATCAGCATACCAGATTTCTGAAAGATCATGTGACACTGAAGACTGGAGTAATGATGCTGAAAATTCAGCTTTGATCACAGGCATAAATTACAAAAACAGAAAACCGTTATTTTAATCGTAATTCTAATCATATTTCACTATATTACTGCATTTCTGATCGAACTAATGCAGCCTTGTTCTCCATTTAATCTCATTGCTGCCTAGGAGAAAGAACTGCAAGATCTCATAGAAGTGGTATAAAAGTGGGGTCATCACGGGGAATGTGCTGGCGTGAGACGTGCCACACTGAACCGCTGCTGAGACGCGTGTGTTTCTGCATGTCTGCAGACTCTCACATGTTCCTGAGAGTCTCTCTCTCCTCAAATGCTCTCCCGCTCTCCACACACGGCTAGAATGTGAGAGGAGGGTGCGAGAGCAGGCCTGCAGGTACACAGCACCTGGGTGGAAGCACTTGACAGAGCTGTGCCAACCTCTCCTCACAGCTGGGTGACAGCAGCAGCAGTGAGAGGAGATGTTTGAACAGACATTCCAGCCCAGAAAACCACAGAGACACACGAGGCAACACAGAGATGTGGAGAAAGACACAACATTTTCAGAATAGCACCAAAATAAATTCTGCAATAACATCCAATGCCAAAAAAGCTGCAAAGTTGATGAAACAATCTAATCAGTCTTTAAACGCACAATAGTTTCCAAAAAGCACTGCTGACACATCACAAACATCAACCAGACTGATATCCGCAACAGCGATTGCTTGGTGACTTTTAAAAAACGTCTTAAAACATATCTTTTTATACAGGCTTTTTTATAATATGTTTTCAGTCTTTATTGTATTTTATTTTTACATGTGGAGTGTTTGATGTTTGTTTGATTTGTGTAGTGATTTGTATTTTTATTAATTTTTCTTCCTTTTCTTGTGAGGTGACCTTGGGTGTTTTGAAAGGCGTGTTACATAAAATGCATTATTATTATTATTATTAAATCAAAATGCTACAGGGTTGTGTGTGTGTGTGTGTGTGTGTGTGTATGTACGTATGAATGTATGTATGTATGTATGTATATATATATATATATATATATATATATACAATAGCAATATTGAATTTTAAGTATTCTAGATAGTTATGTTAAATAAATACATAAAATAAATGTGTATATATCTGTGAACAATTTAAAATAATACATATGATGACATATGAAACATATACAAGTATTACTGTATTATGTATACAAATATGTACACATTTATTAACACAAATTATATATTATTTTTCAAATTATATATACACACACACACACAAGTATGATTATATTATATTATGTTAAATTATAATAAAATAAAATAAATAAATAAATAGATAGCCTTAGGATATAGTTATTTATAAATACAGAAGAATTCACATTAATTTTAAGTACAAGTATTCTAGATAGCCATAGGATGCAGTTATTTGTTAATAACTAAATAAATAATTAAATAAATGCTGAAGAATTCAAATAATATAAATAATTATATATGAAATATATATGATATATATGATTGTATTATGTACAAAAAATGTGTATACATTTTGATGAATACAGATAATATATAGAATTTTGTCAAATTTATAATGTTATGCTTAATGAATATATTTTTATTATATGTATGTATAT
>JAHKKF010534121.1:14034-54774 GCA_019740295.1 Labeo calbasu
GCAAAACCTACTAGCCTAAGAAATATAAACTTCAGACATTATTTTTTTGTCCAAGAATAATTTATTACAAATGAACGATGCTTTAGGGAAAGACAGCAGACGGAGTGAATGGACGCGGTCTCTGCCAGCAGGTGGCGCTTGGAATAATTCCTTGGTTACCGCTGTAAACAAAGCAGCGCCTTGCTTACAAACGCAACTTTAAATGCATTATACAGAGGCACATAAAAAGAAAATGCCATGTAAACATTTCTTAATACAGTCAGTTCCCCTCAGAGATGCATTAATATAAACCCCGTTTCAGTATTTAGGATAATATTTCCAATATTTTGCGCAATGTGAACAGTGATCTTATTCTACCTGCTGCACTATTTTTTCCTCTTTGCGTTCGTCTTCAGCGTCTCTGGTTTCTATTAACGGATGTTTAAAGAGTTTGTAATATTTCCACACACATGACATTTTGAAAATTTATTGCATGTAGTTCGTGTGCAAGCCCGGAACAGAAATCGGTTGAAATATGTCTGGTCAGTCGGTGCATCTGTACACCACTGTGTAAACATAGATTAATCATTGTTAAAGCTACGAAGTTACTCGTCAGAACGGGTATTTTGACATACTTCTGTAGGCTATCTGTCCGTCAGAGATGCTTCTCTCTGTGATCGCTTGAAATTTTAATTGAACAAGGCACGTGCAAATGATAAACTTTAGTGCAGACGCAGCAGTGGCCCGATCGGGCCAGTGACAGATTCGTCAACTGTCCTGAGCGTCTTTCACACTGGCCCGGGCCATCGGGCACTCCTTACTGTCGACCCCTGATATACTATGTATATATAAACAATATCACACCAGTAGTCGTGCTATATGGCTGTATATTGGCACGGCTGTGATTTACAGCCATATACAGCCATTTACAGCTGATATACAGCCATATCGCGCAACTATGAGTGTGATATTGCATTTTTACAACAGTTCGACGGTAGAGTGTGTAAATGCATAAGACACAACAACGGAATGTCTTTTAAAAAACGCTCTTTTGTGCAGAACTACTTCCTTCTGCCATGGATTCAAATCTCAAGTTGACAGTTAAACAGCTGAGCCCAGGTCTCCGTTGCTAATTTGAAAATGTCACTTCAGAATGAATGTTGAGTTGCTTTATTGAAAGCTTATTGTATTACTGTATTAAAAGCTCACTGTATTATGTAAAGTGTTATGAGAGATGGACTGAGCGAGTGTGATTACCTGCATCTGATACAGCATTCATTCTTCAGCTCAGTCTCATATTCACAATAAACATTAGTATGACCAATCTTTTCATCTGTTAAATTATCAAATAGACGTTATCTTTATGAACTAAACAAGTACATTCTTGCCTAAAAAAACTCTTAAAACTACATTCCTTGGCACAAAAAGAGTATTATTTATAAAATTATGGTGGATTTGGGTGTCCGCCATGACACGCGCTGTGAGAAATATCACAAACAGAGTGATAGAAACTGTGAAACAGTTGGAGTTCTGTTATCACTAGAATATTGCCCTCCAGAAGAACTGTTGTATGAACATACACATACAGGTGTTTTAAATATTGATAATAACATGTTTCTTAAGCACCAAATCAGCATATTACAATGATTTCTGAAAGATCGATGTGACATTGAAGACTCACCTTTCCCAGGTATTTAAGTGGTTAATGTGTGTTTGGTCTCCTGTAGGGTATGGACAATGATGCCTTTGAGAAGAAGTTCAACACGATGGAGGTGGACTTCCTGCACAGCCAGCAGAAGTACTGTAAGGAAATTCTGAAGCTGAAACCCGGACAGGGAGCTGTGGTCAGCAACGGCAGGGTGAGATTCACAAACAACCCCTCCACCTTTGGACAACTAAAGCCAATTTCCATGGGAGTTATGAAATCATTTGTAACCTAATGACCTATGGTATGGACTGCTGATCTGGATGATAAATAGTCTGAACTCCAAGGTCTCACCACTTGGTCCCTCAGATGGGGCTGTTCATTTTGTTGACTCAGTATTAAGCGGTTTGCTTGGCCTGTCCTAACCTGTGAGGGGAGGAGGAGAGAAATGAAGCCTGGCGTTAATTCGCCATCGCCCACTCAGCATCCTCTGCTGCAGGGGTCACAGGTCACATGGAACCGCCGAACTGTCATAACGCTGTGCTTTTTCAGCAGAGTCTTTGTTGACAGACAAGCACAAAATGGGCTACAGCAGTGACATGTCCCATCATTCTCCAACACCAAAGTGTTTCGCAGAATATATTTTCATCCTGAAAAAGCTATGGTTGCTTAATTTGGTTATTCTTTTTTTTTTTATAAGATAGTATATTAATATATTATAACATATGATATAAGATTTATATTTATATAACGTATATGAAGCACCAAACAGGAAATAATGAGATAAAATCGGAATGTATATGTAAATTGAATATATAGAAGTAAATCAGAATACACTGCCGTTCAAATTGGGATCAATAGGATTTTTAATGTTTTTTTAAAAAAGTCTTTTCTGCTTA
This sequence comes from Labeo calbasu, assembly GCA_019740295.1. Lineage (NCBI taxonomy): Eukaryota > Metazoa > Chordata > Actinopteri > Cypriniformes > Cyprinidae > Labeo > Labeo calbasu. Next base: position 16,558 of record JAHKKF010534121.1, read on the forward strand.
TCAAGGCTGTGTTTATTTGATTAAAAAATACAGGAGAAAACAGTAATATTGTGTAAAAATATTACAATTTAAAATGGTGGTTTTCTATTTTAATATACCTTAAAATGGATTTTATTTCTATGATCCAAAGCTGAATTTTTCAGCATCATTACTCCAGTCTTCAGTGTCAAATGATCCTTCAGAAATCATTCTAATATGCTAATTTATTATCAGTTCTAGAAACAGTAGTGCTGCTTAATTTTTATTTATTTATTTATTTATTTATTTATTTTGGAACCTGTGATCCTTTTTTCAGGATTCTATAATGAATAAAACATTAAAAAGAAAAGCATTTATTTAAATCTTAGCTTCTGTAACAATATACACTATCACTACCAAAAACTGAGGTCAGCACATTTTGTTTTCTTTCTTTCTTTGAAAAAAAATTAATACTTTTATTCAGCAAGGATGTGTTAAATTGAAAAAAAGTGATAGTATATAGACATATGGTTAGAAAATAATTCTATTTTGAGTAAATGTTGTTCTTTTTAACTTTATTCATCAAATAATCCTGAGAAATTCACAGGTTCCAAAAAAATATTAAGCAGAACAGCAGTTTCCAACATTGGTAATAAATCAGCATATGATTTCTGATAGATCTTTATAAAGATTTATAAAGTATATTAAAATAGAAAACTGTTATTTTAAATTGCAATAATATTTAATAATTATTTTATTCTGTATTTTTGAGCAAGTAAATGGAACTTTGAGCATAAGAGACTTTTAAATGGCAGTATACATTTGTAAAAATCTGAATATATATAAATGTAAATTTTGAATATGTAGTTGTAATTCTGAATATATAAATAATGCAATATGTAGATATAAATACATTTGCAGAATAAATATGCAGATATGCAGAATAAATAAATATTTAGGTTTACTTTTATATATTCAGATTTACTATGTATATATACAATTTTATGTTTTTATATCAGTTACAAAATCATTGACTGTATAAGAAATGAGTATTATTTTGCCCATATTTTAATATTTGTCATATACATTAAAATGTTACATTTTTATATATAAATACATTTATTTATATTCACTTTTGAGAGGTATTTGTAATTCATTTCTTTTAGCTGCAGTCTAATTTCCTCTAAACCGTAAAAGGGTAAAAGTAACAGTGTTGCTCTACAAATAACATGGTCCGCTAGTCAAATGTAGACGAAAAGATGCAAAACAAAATGAGCAAGAAATGTAAAACTGGTTAACTTTCATATTCTGTATTAAAAAAAATTGAGAGTACATTCAGGATATAAAAAAAAAAAACGTTGATATTAAAAGACTGAGCGACAGTCTGGCAGTCGTCCTCGCTTTGATTAGCATTAAAAATGGTCTGCCATGGACATGCATATAAATGACTGTCTCTCTCATGTGGATATGGGGGTTTTAGAAGGGTTCTGGGTGTAAAAGTTTGAGCCGCTGTATTGTGGTAAGCACACTTGCTCTGACACTTTAAACCAGAGGTGCTGATGGTTGATTCAGACATTCAGCCTCGAACTTTACTTCTGACTAACAATGAGGTTATTGTCTTCACTAGATCCTGAGCCTATTGGACGAAGATGAAGAGTTCAGTGTGGAAGATTTCCATCTGCTAGAGAAGATCACACTTCGCACTTCAGCAGAAAAGATCAAATCCAAGATCAAGCAGATGAACCTGAATGTCCAAAAGTATGCCTTGTTTGTGCTTGTTACCCAAAGCCAGTATGACTGTAGATGTGAAATAATTTGTTTGTTAAACCTTTTTCTCTTCACAGAGCCAGTGATTTAATCATGAAAGTAGATGCTCTCCTTACTGCATCACCTAAAGGAGAGGCCAGAAAAGACGTCAGATTTCTGAAGGACAAACACAGGTGCAGTACTAAGCTAAAGATTTTTCTTCCAATATTTCAATGGCGTGTCTGTATTTTAAAAAGAAAGTAAATACATTCCCATTACATTTCATCAGACCCTTTTGCTGCTTTTGTGACTGCAAACCATAGAAAATAACACGGTTGCATAAGTGTCTCAGTGGTGATGATGTCTGCTTTGTGAATGTATCGTTCATTTGAGTTGGTTCTTTTCAATTAATCACTTTAACTGGTTCATAAATGAGTCTGAAAGTAAATCACAAGTCGTCTGTCCAAATTGGTCAGACAACTCGGTCAATGAAAGTATGAGTCAGCTCCGTATCCTAACATAAACCCGTACCACCCAACGGGGTTTCCATGGCTATGATCAGCTCCTCTTATTATTTATGCATATTCACAGCTACTTGTGACACTGAAGTAGTCCAATTGCATTTTCAGTTCCTTAAAAGCCTCTACTTTAGCTTTTCTCATTAGCACAACACTTTCAATGCCAGTGTATCAAGCTGACCAGATGTGTCTTTTAACAGCGTTCTTCAGCTGACACAGCGGGAAGATGAGGTGTTCTACGATGTGGTTGCCATCGTGGATCCTCTCACCAGAGATGCACAGAAGTTGGCTCCTTTATTAGCCGTACGTACGACTTTGGTGACGTCTAAGAGCTTATTGTTTCTGAAGCTTTGTTTGTGCTGTGATTCAGCTGAGACACAATGTGCTTACTCTCTTAATATAATCATAGTTTATCATTACAGTGGCTTCCTGCAAGAGTTACTAGCTTATAACCATTTCCTGTCAAGAAAAAGTAGTGCCACTTTATGGCTCAGAATGCTGAATCTGCCATTAAAGGAGAAGTTCACTTCCAGAACAAAAATGTACAGATAATCTACTCACCCCACTGTCATCCAAGATGTTTGTGTCTTTGAGATGGGAGTTTTTTGACCTACCCTAACTGTATTGACCCGGATTACGCAGGGTTCGCATGCGCATCGCAGAGAATAGACGAGCATTTGAGGTTAAAAAGTATAGAAATTGTAGGTGCATTGTAACTGTATTTTGGAAGTTTAAACTCGCGGGCACCATAGAAGTCCACTATATGGAGAAAAATTCTGGAATGTTTTCCTCAAGAAACATAATTATGACTGAAGAAAAAAGACTTGAACATCTTCGATGACAAAAGGTAAGTAAATTATTTGTAAATTTTTGTTCTGGAAGTGAACTTCTCCTTTAAGTTGCTTTCGAATCAAAATGTGTTTTTTGATTATTAATTGTTACAATTTCTTAAAGGGGTCATCGGATGCCCATTTTCACAAGTTGATATGATTCTTTATGGTCTTAATGAAAAGTCTATAATATACTTAGGTTAAAAATTCTCAATGGTAGTGTAAACCAACACCTTTTTTACCTTGCCAAAATGAGCTCTGCAAAAATCAACCCATTCTGATGGATTGTTTCTTTAAATGCAAATGAGCTTTGCTCACCCCGCCCCTCTCTACTCTCTGTGGAGTGACGAGCTGTGCTCTGAGAGATTGTTTACTTTAGCCGCATTTAGCGTGTTTAGCCACGAAACTTGCTAACTAGCACGTTTTTAGAAAAGGTGATTGCAGAGATTCATAAAAAAAAAACCTTATACTTACTTCTGCTGTAAGTGAAGCTGGATCACAAATGATTTGCGTGAACATAGACCGATATATGTAGATCAGGAGCTGCATTCCCTTCACAAATAAACGTAATCTTCAGCGGCTCAGATGTCGGGAGTAAATGGCGACCACTATGTTCATTATTACATCCAGCAACACAACACCCCAATCGCTCAATCGGAGATATTCTTGTCTAACTAACATCCCTGCTCCGGCATCGAAACAATGGAGGTCGGACTGTTACAGCTGATTTAGGGCAGGTCTGAGGTAAAACGCTTATGTCAACTATCGTGGGAGCAGCCTCTGTCGGTGTAAATGTCACCGAGCCTCTGTCACCGAGAATGGCTCGATTTGAAAAGGTGGATATTATTTTTACAGATTAATTAAAAACCACTGCATGGATCTTTATTGTTATCATTACACTGCCAACACACATTAATGTTCAAACAACATGTAAAAGTGAACTTTGCATCCAATGATCCCTTTAATTCGATTGATTAGCACCTGACATGTAAAAGTGCTGATGTCAGGAGAAAATTAAGACTATGTTCACCTTTACATCCAAATACAAAACACCTGCATTGCTTACGAGACGTTGTCACTACAGTTGCTCGAGTGCTAAGAAAATGAGACAACGTACAACTGGCTGAGGGCGGAAATATGATAATACGGGACAGTCAGTCAGCAATTGTGGGCGGAGCTTGAGCAATATGACATCATACTGTTAAGAAAATCAAAACGCTGTGTAAAAGTGAATTTTTGCATCTGATGTCCCCTTTAAAGATTTTTTTTTTAAATAAATAAATGTACTGTGTCCTAAAGTCATAAAAAACTTGAAATGAGAGCGATTGGCTGATCCTATGGAGCGTGACCTGGAGCCTTCCCTCCTGAATCCTGTTGTTTGTGAGTGTGTGAGTGGGTAATAACCAGGCCTTCTCCTCTGTGTGTGCTGCAGGTGCTTGGTCAAGTGGTCAATATGAAAGTGCAGGTGTTCATGAACTGTCGAGCCAAGCTGTCTGAGATGCCCCTGAAGAGGTGAGAGCAGAAGCTTAATTAAACTTCAGCTCTGAGAGTGTCGGGGGACACGCATGCGCACACACACACACACACACACATGCTCATATAGCAGATAGCGTGCTGTTCTGCAGATATCACCTTGTTTTGTTTTTTCTTTAACAGAGTTCAGTGGTTAAAATGGTTAATATTAAGTCAGAATGCAGAATAGTGGGGGAAAAAAATCATGTTTTCAATACAGGCACTAATCAATACAAGAACTAACGCACCAGGTTAGAAGCACGTATTTGGAGCTTGAAATCCACTGTTCTCTGTATTTTTGTATATTTTATGTGAACTATCTCTTAGCTGAGATCAAAATAAAAAAAAATGTGGTGAAACACATTTTAGCACATCTGCACTGATTTAAGACACCTGCATTTCATAGAAATTGATGTGAAGCTGAGAAAAAATTGTTTGAGAGAGAGAACTGTGATCTCATGCTGCAGAAAGGAAAAAAGTATTTTTTAAAAATGTTAATGTTGGAAGAAATGGGTGGAGTATTGTAATGGGAACAGTAATGACTGAATTTATAAAAGGGATAGTTAAAATGAATATTCTGTCATTTATTACTCACCCTCATGTCGTTCCAAACCCATAAGACCTTTGTTCATCTTCAGAACATAAATTAAGATATTTTTCATGAAATCCGAAAGCTTTCTGACCCTGCATAGACATAAACGCAACTACCGTGTTCAAGATCCAGAAAAGTAGTAAGGACATTATTAAAATAGTCCATGTGACATTAGTGGTTCAACCTTAATTTTAAAAAAAGCTAAGAGAATAAGAAAACAAAAATGACTTTCGTCTCTTCTGCGTCAGTCTTCGACGTGAGTTCATAAGACTACTGCAACACATACTTGGTTTATTCCCGAAAAAAGTTAAAGTCAGATTTAGATATTAAAAGTATAGATTATAAGTCTACTGAAAATATTTTGTCATGGAATTTTTAAGCTATTTCCTAATTACAGCAGACAATCAGATTAGTTTATAACATTGATCTCTTATACTGTTCCATTGTCTTTCTGGCAGCTTTTATCGATACGTTTTGGAGCCGGATGTTTCGTTCTTTGGCAACAACTCCCTTTCTCCTGGCCCTATGGCCCGTTTTACTGAAATTCCAGAATCCCCTCTTCTCACTCTTAATATGATCACCCCAGAAAGTTGGATGGTAGAGGCGGTCCGGAGCCCGTATGATCTAGATAACATCCACCTACAGGAGGTATGAATTCTAACTCTAAATGCAGTATTTAAACATTTACCAATGCTGAGTAGTGCACATGGTTTGTTTTTGTAGTTCAGACTGCACAATTGCTCCAATAGTGCTATGGTTCATATTTCAGAAATAAGCTTTACTTGTTACTTGTTATTGATCGAATTGTCTTGGTCAGCCAGTTTCCAGAATTGGATATGAATGGATAAATGAGTCTCCTCCAACTGTATTATCAGGTCAGCGGTGTAGTCAATGCGGAGTATGAGCTTGAGTATCTGCTGTTGGAGGGCCACTGTTTTGACCTGTCCACAGGTCAGCCTCCCAGAGGTCTTCAGTTTACACTGGGCATGAGACAGGAACCTCTCATGCATGACACCATTGTCATGGCCAACCTGGTGAGTTTATTCTCTCTTCTTTGCTTTTTCTGAATATATGTTTTCCTAGTTCGGTTACATGAACCCAAAATGAGATTTCTCTCATCATTTACTGTCCTTCATGTCATTCCAAAACTGACTTGACTTTCTTCATTGTACAGGGCTATTTCCAGTTGAAGGCCAACCCCGGTGCCTGGATCCTGAGGCTGCGTGAGGGCCGCTCAGAGGACATCTATCAGATACAAGCGTGAGTGTTTTCTCCTCACAGATATACATGTACTACTGTTCAGTGGTCAGTAAGATTTTTACTTTTTTTTTTTTAAAGTCTTTACTAAGGCTGCATTTATTTAAACAAAAATACAGTAAAGAGTTATTTTAAATTTAATTTTAAATTAGTTCACTTCCAGAATGAAAATTTCCTGATAATTTACTTACCCCCATTTCATCTGAGATGCTTATGTCTTTCTTTGTTCAGTCAAAAAGAAATTAAGTTTTTGAGGATCAACAGGTTGAAGGTCCAGATTGCAGTTTGAATGCAGCTTCAAAGGGCTGTACACAATCCCAGCCGAGGAATAAGGGCCTCACCTAGTGAAACAATCGCTCATTTTCTTAAAAAAAAAAAAATTGTATAATGTTTAACCACAAATGCTTGTCTTGCACTAGCTCTGTGATCGCACATTATGTAATCACGTTGAAAAGGTCACGCGTGTTTCCTTCGTCTGTGTACTTCAGTTTAAAAAGGTAGGGTAGGGCGAAAAAATCCATCTCATTTTCTCCTCCAATTTCAAAATTGTCCGACATAGTTTTTTTTTTATTTACCTTTTTTTGTAAAGGGTGTTTGACTTTCTTTGCACGTTCACTTTGTAAACACTGGGTCGCCTTGCGCGATTACGTAATGCGTGTGGTCGATCTGGTGCAAGATGAGCATGTGTGGTTAAAAAATATATAAATTTGTATTTTTCTTAGAAAATGACCCATCGTTTCACTAGGTTAGACACTTCTTCCTCGGCTGGGATCACGTAGAGTGCTTTGAAGCTGCAATGAAACTGCAGTTTGGACCTTCAACCTGTTGGCCACCAGTTTTACTTTTTTATTTTAATATATTTTAATATATTTAAATTGTTTTGTCTGGACAAGGATACTCTGAATATGTAGTTCAAAAGAACAGCATACAAATCTTTTGTAACTTTCTAAATGTCTTTTACTGTCACATTTTATCAAGTTATCGCATCCTTGCGGGATATATTCATTTATTTAAAAAAGAAAAATCTTACTGACCACAGATGTTTGAAAGTTAGGTTACATTTGGCATATCTTGTTTCCACAATGATTTAAAATCCTTTCAAGTTATGGGTTTTATCAGCTAATGCATTCTCTGGGAGTCAAACCTGTCATCTTGTGTCTGCTAGCGATATGCTGTACCAGGAATGCAGATATCATCCAAAATAAAGGACAAAAAGAAACGCCACACTGAAACTAATGGTCCACATCAAAACTCTCCAAAATGCTTGTCATCAGTTTTCATTCCTTTTCCTGATTGTGCATGTTTTAGCAGTTATTTATGGAAACAGTTGTGGTTTCTTCTAGAATTATGGGAGACAGTAAAATTTATACCCCATTCATGCAGGTTAAAGTTAGAGCGCAGTGTCATTTTTCACACTGCAAGTGCGATTATTCATACAGTCTGAGGTCTGGCACAAAACAAAACCAACGAGAGAGTGTGTGAGAGAGAAAAAGAAAGTATCTCTCAGACACACAACGCACTGCTGACTGCTGAATGAATGGAAAGGCTGTGTTCTGTCAGTGTGTAATTCACTGATATCCTGTTCTGAAGACATGCAGCCTAATGGATCCAAGGTTTCATTTAGGATACTGAAGCTAACAGCACACTGTGTCCTGTATCACCGGACGTTTATCACGCTTTTCATGTCATCACAACTTCTCTCTGAGACCTGAGCAACTTGACAAAAGGAGCGCTCAAATTAAATCCAGTATTGAATCGTGAGCCATTGGTGAGGAATCAGAATAAATACAGTGAGAGCAAACCAGCACTCTCTTGATGTTTCTCAAATGTTGTCCTTTACTAGTTGTTGTTCATCTTCTTCATCGTTTGTCATTCTTCTACATGTCCCTTTTCCTCTTGTTCTTGTCCTGTTTTTGTCTTTTTGTTTTTCTTCATCTTTGTTCTTTGTTGTCATCTTCGTTTTCTTTTCCTCTGTGTTATTCTTATTGTTCTTCTGTATATTTTGTGAGCGTTGTTACATTTATCTTGTCCCGGCATAGTTACGGGTCTTTAACTTTTAACATGCTTTGTTTGCTAAATTGTGAGCTCATATTTTTTTTCAGGAAGTGTAGATATAGTATGTTTGTGTTCATATAGTGTTGTGTATGTTTTAGGCATGATGGTACAGACTCTCCTGTTGATGCTGGTGATGTCATTGTGGTGCTCAACAGCTTCCACAGCAAGATCATCAAAGTTAGAGTAAGTTTGAAATGTTGCTGTAATATTCTTGACATATTAACAAGCATTTAGAGACTTTGCTTTGATGGGAGCAATGAGAAAGTAACATCTGTTCAAATATTAGGTCCAGAAAAAGCCTGACAAACTCAATGAGGATCTTCTAAGTGAAGGAACGGAATCCAAAGGCCTGTGGGATTCCATAACCAGGTGAGTTTTTATTTTTATTTTTTTATTTTTTAAGCACTAATCACATCTTGGAACACTTCTTAAAAAGCTAGAGGGGAACACCACTTTAAATGTTTAAATAATCACAAAAATGTCACAGAAAAAAAACAGATTGCAAGATCTTTGTGTATGGCTGGGTTTGCATAGAATCTGTGACTACAGATTTGTACAGAATGTGAAAGGTCATCATTTAAAAGTTCTACAAATGCCTTAGATCTTTTTTTGGCTGACTCGCTTATCAAGTTCTGCGTAAAATCTCTATAACCAGTGTGATCTGCAGATCCTAGGCAAGCCTGTCTATGACTGTGTTTGTCTTTATGTAAATACACTATTGTTCAAAAGTTTGGGGGTTGTAAAAATTGTACACGTTTTTGAAAGAAAGCTCTTATGTTTGTTTAAGCTGCATTTATTTGGTCAAAATAGAGTGAAATACTGAAATATTACAGTGCAACATAACTGTTTTCTCTAGGCTTCAATGTCACGTGATCCTTCAGAAGTTTTTGTAACATGTTGATTTGGAGTTTAGGAAACATCTATGTTGAAAACAGTCGTGGTGTTTAATGTTTTTGTGAAAACTGATCATTTTTTTCAGGATTCTTTGAGAGGAAAAACCAGCATTTATTTAAAATCAAAATCTTTTCTAACATTATAAATGTCATCCTTTCTTTATAAATGTATTAATTTCTTTCTTAAATCTACTGACCCCAGACTTTGGAACAGTAGTGTATATTTTGCATATTAAAATGCAGAGGGTTTGCATTTTAATTAACAGCTCTGTTTATTATGTTTTATGATCTGTATCCTTTGCTCATTGCTGTCTTTGAGAAGTGTGTGGAGTTCTTTGGAGAAAAGGTAGGGAACTTGATCTCTAATTTTTTTTTTCTCTCTTACTCACTTTTTCTTGCATCAGTTAGTGACACAGCAGAATTTCAGTTAGTGAGCTGTAATCTATCTTTTTTATTGAGTTTCCCCTCAGCTTGATTTTTACACGTATCCTTGCACATTTAGAAATGGTTTGCCAGGTTGTGTCGAAATTCCACCTTGTCTCAGCAGTGTTGCATCACCTCCATTCCATGTCCACAAACTTCATCTCTGCTTTTTTTTTTTTTTTGGGAATATGTAGCTTGGAAACAGGAGACCGAAATGTTCCCAAGGTGTGATTCTTGCTATTAAAAAAAAATGCTCTAATGTGAATATCTGTGCAGAGGCAGCAGTAGGTGAGATCTTGGCTAGGGTGGTTGTGGAAAGCTACAGATGGCTCTTGGTTTTGTTTTGTGGTAATGATGGAGGTTCTTCAGGAATCCTAAGAACAAACATACTGTCAGTTACGATTTGTAACTCTGTGAAATCAGTATTCTTGACAATAACTTGATGTCTCAAAACCCAGTAATGTAAAACCAACAAGAGTTATTGCTAAGAAAAGGTCTGATCCTGATTTACTTGAAGATTCCATTTGGTTTGATATTTTGTTGCCTAATTTAAAAAACGTCATACATTAAATGGAGCAATCTGTCAGCAATGTCTTCAGTGAAAAGCTTGGGGTCAGTATTTTTTAAGAAAGTTTTATTCAGCAAGAATGCATTAAATTGATCAAAAGTGACAGCAAAGACAGTCTATTTGTGACCCTGGAGCACAAAACCAGTCATAAGGATCAATATTTTTAAATTGAGATTACATCAGATATACATCTGAAAGCTGAATAAACAAGCTTTCCATTGATGTATGGTTTGTTAGGATAGGACAATATTTGGCCGAGATGCAACTATTTCAAATCTGGAATCTAAGAGTGCAATAAAAAAAATCGAAATATTGAGAAAAAGTAAACCAAATGAAGTTCTTAGCAGTCCATATTACTAATCAAAAATTAAGTTTTGATATATTTATGGCAGGAAATTAACATAATATAATTGTGACATCAAAAAAATAGCTAATTTTGACCCATACAATGTATTGTTTGCTTTTGCTACAAATATACCAGTGTGACTTATGACTGGTTTTGTGGTCCAGGGTCACATTTTAAAATGATGCCGGTCTTTTGAACTATTTAAAATCTTGGAAAAAAAAAAAAAAAAAGTATCAGTTTCCACAAAAATATCAAGCAGCACAACTGTTTTCAACTTTGCTAATAATAAAATGTTTCTGGAGCAGCAAATCAGCATATTAGAATGAATTTGAAAGATCATGTGACACAAAGACTGTTATGACAGATTTTTAGCAGAGCCATATGCCTGTTGCTGTGCTGATTTTTTTTTGAGAGAAGTTTGTGTTTTTGGATGTCTTGCAGCTTTGCCGGTGGCCCGAGTGTGGACGAGAATGACAAGAAGAAAGACGTTCTCAACATTTTCTCAGTGGCCTCTGGACATTTATATGAGCGCTTCCTGAGGTAGGACTAGCACTTGTATGAACGCAGCCATGTCAGTGTCAACTTCATCTCCTCATGTATTTCTACTTCCCATTTTTTCCCCCTATAGAATAATGATGCTCTCTGTCCTTCAACACACCAAAACCCCAGTCAAGTTCTGGTTCCTCAAAAACTACCTCTCCCCCTCATTCAAGGTAAGATTGCTATCATTCCTGGCATGCTGTAGGCCAGAGGTTCTCAACTCTGGCCCTCAAGGTCCACATTTCTGCAGAGTTTACCTCCCACCTTGATCAAACTCACCTGCCTGTAACTTTCTAGTAATCCTGAAGACCTTGATTAGCTTGTTCACGAGTGTTTGATTAGGGTTGGAGCTAAACTCTGCAGGAAAGTTGACTTCGAGGGCCAGAGTTGAAAGCTTTCATCTGGTCAATCATTTTGTACATAAACATAGCACGAGTCGGCTGAAAATACTGTTTCTAATTTGCCTGGCTAAGGTTATTTTTGAGAGTCGAGTTCACTTTTTTTTAAATAAGATACCGTGCTTGCAAAAGTATTCAAACCAATTCATTTTATTCACATTTTATTTTGCAGCCTTATGTTAAACAGCTTTAATTACTTTTTTCCACATCAGTCTACACTCCATTCGCCATATTGACAAAGCACAAAACAGGTTTGTAACAACTTTGCAAATTTATTAGAAATAAATAAATAAATAATATTCCATTGCATAAGTATTCAAACTTTTTTCTGGGACACTTGAAATTTAGCTCGGGAGCACTCATATCACTTGTGGATGTTACTACACTTAGAGTGGAGTTAAACTGTGGCAAATTCATTTGAATGAGTATGATTTGGAAAGGTACACACCTCTCAGAGAAGGTCTAACAGCTGAAAATGCATATCAGAGCAAAAACCAAGCCCTGAGGTCAAATGCCTGTAGAGCTCAGAAACAGGCTTGTGTCAAGGCACAGATCTGAGGAAGAGTTCAGAAAAATTTTTTGCTGCATTGAAGGTTCACAGAAGCATGTAGCCTCCATTATCCAAAATGGAAGAAACTTGGAACAAAAAGGACCCTTCTTAGAGCTGGCCTCCTGGCCAAACTGAGCAACTGATGGGGAAGGGCTTTGGTTAGACTGGTGACCAAGAACCTGATGGTCACTCTAGTTGAGCTCTGTTATCATATGTGGAGACAGAAGAAACTTACAGAAGGACAAACATCACTGCTAAACTTCTTCAAATTGAGCTTTATGACATTGCGGCAAGACTCAATCCTCTCCTTAATGAAGACCCATGAAAACACACTTGGAATTTGCATAAAAACACCTAAAGGACCCTCAGACTGTGAGAAACAAGATTCTCTAGTCTGAACCTCAATTCCAAGCATCATGTTTGAAGGATACCAGGCACTGTTCATCACCTGCAGAGTACCATCACAAAAGTAAAGTGTGGTGGTAGCAGCCTCATGCTTTGGGGCTGTTTTTCAGCGGCAGGGACTAAGGGACACGTCAGAGTACTAGGAAAGCTCAATGCACCAAAATATTGAGATTAATGAAAAATGAAAACTCAATCCAGAGCATTCAGAACCTCAGACTGGGCAGAAGGTTCACCTTCCAACAGGATATTGCTAAGCACACAGCAAGAGTGGCTTATAGACAACTCTGTGAATGTCCTTGAATGGCCCAGCCAGAGCCTTGGCTTGAGCGCAATCAAATATTTCTGGAAAAACTGGAAAATGTGTGCCAGCCCCCATCCAAGCTGACAGAGATTGAGAGGTGAAGAGGTGAGGCGAAGAATGGCAGATAATTGCCAATGCAGATGTGCAAAGCATGTTGCGTTGTAAAGACTTGAGGCTGTAAAGGTGCTTCAACTAAGTACTCAGTTAAGGGTATGAATACTTATCTGGTGTACTTATTTCAGTGTTTTATTTTTAATAAATTTGCAAAGTTGTCACAAATCTGTTTTTTTGCTTTGTCATTATGGTGTATGGAGTGTAAATTAGTAATTTAAAGCAGTTTAACATAAGGCTGCAACATAACAAAACATGAAAAAATGAAGGGGTATGAATACTTTCGCAAGGCACTGTATGTTTTGTTTTGTGATTCTTTGATAGTAATACATTCTTTAAAATTCATTGTCAAACATTAAATTATGAGTAGAACAGACGTTGTGCAATGCACGCTCCAACATTACTGATTAAATTAATATTTAATCATAATCTTAGCTATGACAATGAGGGAAAATGATCCATTTATGTGTTAATAGATATACTGTATAGTGTGTTAACAGCACACTTCGATAGTGTGTCCTCTTGTATAGTTTATTCCTTTATGTGTGTGTACAGGACACCATCTCTCACATGGCGAAGGCTTATGGTTTTCAGTATGAGCTGGTCCAGTACAAGTGGCCCCGCTGGCTTCACCAGCAGACAGAAAAGCAGCGTATCATCTGGGGTTATAAGATCCTTTTCCTGGATGTGCTTTTCCCCCTGGCTGTGGACAAGATCATCTTTGTAGATGCTGATCAGGTGACCTATGCACGAGAAAAAACTGTGGTTTTAAATAGAATAACAGCACGCTGTATATTTGCAAAATATAGTATGTGAAACAGTGTATATTACGCAACAACAAACATGATCTCAGTACGTTTTTAATGTAGCCAGTTGGCATCTCAGTAAAAATTACAGCCGTTTTGCATTTTTGAATGCATGTCATTCCGAACCTATTATAGTTTAATTTATCATCAAAACAGTGTCAGTAGAGTTGAGCTTTCGTTTACTATGTTTGATGTGCGTTGATTCATGTTAATGTGTGAGTAAAAGCCTAAATTGAATCTGTTCATATATGGTGACTGTCTCTTTTTAGAACCATTCTGAAATAGATTGAGTTTAGTTTATTAATTAACTTTTTGAACGTCAAAGTTTTGGGAGAATGGACTTTAATGGAAGGACAGAAATTCATTAGATTTCATTAAGAATATCTTCAGTTGTGTTTTTAAGATGAGCTTGAAAAGTCCCTCAGGCAACGTGAAACTGAGCAAATGATGACAATTTTTATTTTTTTAAATGATCTGGCAGTCGGATCACAAAATGAGTCAAGTGGATATGGCGGATATTTCTTCCAGTTTATTCATCACACTTAAAGGAAAATTGAGTTGCATGCTGCACATGTTGGCAGATTTAATAGTAGAAATAAAAAAATAGTGTGTTTATGTGTTTGCATCCAACCTGTGAAACTGAATTAACAATACGTTTTACAGTTTGCCATTTTTTAATTAATAGCAGCCAAGAGAATTCACAGGCTTTTTTCCAGCAATTCATCCTGTTAGCACATTAGCAAACAGTGATATCTTCTAATTGCAAAACATAACCCTAATTGTTTCATATTTAGATTGTCAGGGCAGATTTGAAGGAGCTGAGAGATCTGGATCTAGAGGGCGCCCCCTATGGGTACACGCCATTCTGCGACAGCCGAAAAGAAATGGAAGGCTACCGCTTTTGGAAGACTGGCTACTGGGCCTCTCATCTTGGACACAGGAAATACCACATCAGGTTAGACCGCAACAAATTACAAATAATGTACGTTGAAAATGCATAATGTCCTAACCATATGATAGATTAGATTGCGATAACATTATAAAATGTTTTGAGAGGATTCTGTTATGGTATGATATTGTGATATACAGCGGGTACAATAAGTATTGAACACCTCTCGTTTTTCTCAGTAAATATATTTCTAAAGGAAATTTTCACCAGATGTCAGTAACATCCCCAGTAATCCATACGTAGAAAGAAAACAAAACAAACAAGTTCAGAAATTAAGTTAAGTGTAATAAAATGAAAAAGTATTGACCACATGAAGAAAGGGAGGTGCAAAAAGGCATGGAAAGCCAAGACACCAGCTGAAATCTATAACTATTTAGAAAGCAATCCTGCCCCTTGTCAGTGGACATTAATATTAGCTGGTTTAGTCCCAACACCTACAGTACCAGGATGATGGAGATGAAACAAGGGTGGACATTTCAGCAAGACAATGATCCCAAACACAGCTAAGGAAACTCTCAGTTGGTTTCAGAAAAAGAAAATAAAGCTGCTATAATGGCCCAGCTGATCACCTGACTTGAATCCTAGAAAATAAAGATCAGAGTTCATAGAAGAGGCCCACAGAACCTTCAAGATTTGAAGACTCTGTGGAAGAATTTCAGTAGTTCAGTACTTTTTGCCTGTGTCATTCCATTTTATTACACATAACTTAATTTCTGAAACTATTTGTTTTGTTTTATTTGTATGTATGGATTGCTTGGATTGCTCATGTCAACACCTTTAGAAATAGATTTACCGGGAAAAATGGTGACGTGTTCAATACTTATTTTACCCGCTGTATATAATATTTAAAAGGAAAGTTCACCCAAAGATAAAAATTACCCCATGATTTACCCACCCTCAAGCCATTCTGGGTGTATGACTTTCTTCTTTCAGACGAATACTGTTGGAGTTATATTAAAAAATATCCTGACTCTTCCAAGCTTTATAATGGCCGTGAATGGGTGGTAATATTCAGCAGTCCAATAGAAGTCCAATGAAGTACTACCATCTATCATAAAAAGTGCTCCACACAGCTCCGGGGATTAATACATGCCTTCTGAAGCGAATCTGTGTGTTTTTGTAAGAAAAATACACATATTTAAAACTATATATACCATAATCTCTAGCTTTTGCTAACTGTTGTATGTGTGTGCATGAGAGAGTGTCGTATCAGCGGAAGACTTAGGATGTAGGCATATCGTATGTCCAAAACATTGATTCGCTTCAGGAGGCCTTTATGAACCCCTGGAGCCATGTGGAGCATGTCTTTAGAATGGATGGACGCAGTTTATTGAACTTCAGTTGGGCTATTGAATTTTACCATCCATTCAGTGCCATTATAAAGCTTAGAAGATCCAGGACATTTTTAAATATATCTCAAATTGTATTTGTCTGAAAGAATGAAGTCATATTTACCTAGGATGGCTTGAGAGTGAGTAAATAAAGGGATTTTTTTTTTTTTTTTTTTTGATGAAACTGTCTTTAATAAATGTGGCCCTTTTTCTCCAGTGCATTATATGTGGTGGACTTAAAGAAATTCAGAAAGATTGCAGCTGGAGACCGGCTCAGAGGGCAGTACCAAGCCTTAAGCCAAGATCCTAACAGCCTGTCCAACCTGGACCAGGTTTGTGCTTGACATCTTATATGTTAACCATCAGAGAAGGGCTTTTGTGTGAATTTTTTTATTTTATTTTTATTTTTTAATGTTCTCTATGGGGTTTGATGCCTACAGGACCTTCCCAACAACATGATCCATCAAGTAGCCATCAAGTCCTTACCTCAGGAGTGGTTGTGGTGTGAGACCTGGTGTGATGACAATTCCAAAACTACAGCCAAGACCATAGATCTGGTTAGTATGCATTCACAACACTCTGTCTTTCAACACTACCAAATACACTACAGCTTAGCACAGGGGTGCCCAACCCTGTTCCTGGAGATCTACCTTCAAGCAGAGTTTAGTTCAAACCCTGATCAAACACACCTGTATGTAATTATCAAGTGCTCCTTCAGGTCCCAATTAGCTGGTTCAGGTGTGTTTGATCAGGGTTGGAGCTGAACTCTGCAGGAAGGTAAATCTCCAGGAACAGGGTTGAGCACCCCTGGCTTAGCAGGTCCAGGAAACCCATTTGAAAGATGCCGGTAAATGGAAAATTACATGTCAACAACTGTCATGAACATGTAAAGACAGCAAGCCAGGAGACCTTATAGGAAACAGATATAATTTTTTAGGGTGCTTTCACACCTGTAGATCGATTTCTTTGTTCTGAAACAGGGTTTAAAATTATTACAATGTTGCTTTTTATTCTTGGTGCGGTTCGCTTTCACACAGCAAAGTTTCTAAATGGACCAAATGTGTTAATACGTGTTAAAAGGTCACGCGTGAGTAAACTGTCCTCTCATTGGTCAAAGTTCCACGGTTTATTTTCCAGAATTCCGCTCAGCTGTCATCCATCAGGATGGAACAACAACAACAGCTTTGCGGGCTACATTTTTAAAATACACCTACTACAAAGAGAGCAATAAACGGCATTATAAAATGAAAAGGCGTGCTTTGATTTTGAATGGCGAAGACGTGCGCACACAGACATTCACAGGTTCATTTTAAGTGGTATTAGCAAAACAACAAAGCTACTGCTGTTCATGGAACTGTAATTACCCATTAAACATTGCGATATAGCCTGGATAGTTGGTCTGTTGGATGGGATTGCTTTCTCACTACAACCGAACCAGAGTTCATTTTCAAATGAGCCGAGACGACCTCATTTAGGCGATCTCGGGCCAATTGTTTTAGCGCGGATCCGAGTGCAATTGCCGTGTTCACATGTGCCCAAACGAACCGAGCTAAGGGGGGGAACACGCCAGGTTCCGAAACACAGTGCCAGGTGTGAAAGCACCCTTATTTAAAAAATGTAATGGTAAATGTTGAAATGATATAAACTGAGATTATTAAATCATATCCACCTTTTTTTCCCCATAAGAATGTGCCATTTGTAAATCTTATGGGTGTGACTTCTGGTCTCATCTGCGTCCAGCTATTTTCAGCTGTACAAAACAGCTCGTTTTGCTGCTTGATATTGCAAACTGGCTTCTCTTATGATGTTATTTTAATTTATTATCTTAACCATGAACACGCTGGTTTGTAGTGCAAACAATTTTACCGTTTACAGCATGTTGTTGTTGTTCTCGTTATTTCCCTATAGTGGATAACGAACCAGAAGTCTCACCCATAGGCTTACTTTCGTGTTGAACAAAAAAGTGGATAGAACTGCTATTCACTATTAATTCATGTTAACTGATACAGTTAATATAGTTGACTAATGTTACCAAGCATAACAAAACCTTATTGTATAGTTATCGAGTTACGAGTACCAACATATCCTTACATATTGTTTTTGGCACTGATTATAATTTTAGCAGTAATGATCAAAATACTTTGTTTCATTTCACAAAACAGTGCCTTGAGAAGATATTTGAAGTGATATCAGGTTGAAATGCCTGTACTCTGATGATAACCAGATTTCTTCATTCCCACTATAACTAATGCACACACACAGAGTGACAAAAATAGTAGTCTCATTTACACCCTCTTCCTCCCTGCCGGCTGCTCCTGGGAGGTGGTGAGGGAAACGTCTCATTAGAGACGGCAGTGAGGGAAATGGGTGTGAGGGCTGCAGCTCACAGCACAGGCTGGACTCAGGTCTGACGCAGGTTTAGAAGAGTGCTGACCTCCGCTTTTCATTCAGCACTCTCACCTCATTAATGTATACCAAGTTTAGTTGTGAAAGTCTTACTCCACTGTCGTGTGGGTTTATTTTTATTCACACACACACTATAGGAGAGCACTTGTCATTGTTTTTTTTTATTATTATTCTTTTATTTTTGTGTCAACTTGTGGTTGCAGTCACCCCATTTTATCATTGCTTTACCATTCCATAATAATAGTTATCTCCTGTATATGCTGCTTATTCATTTTGCTGTTTAGAAACGTCTACCTTCTAAAAATATTAAATCCCTTTTAGTTGAATATACACTCCAAGTCAAAAGTTTTTGAACAGTAAGATTTTTAATGTTTTTAAAGTTCACCAAGCCTGCATTTATTTGAAAATACAGCAAAAAGAGTGATGTTGTGAAATGCTTTTATTATTTAAAATAAACTGCTTTCTATTTAAATATATTTTAAAATGTAATTTATTCATGTGATCAAAGATACATTTTCAGCTGCAGTCTTCAGTGTCACATCCTTGAGAAATCATTCTAATATGCTGATTTGCTGTTTTAAGGAACATTTTTATCAATGCTTAAAACAGTTGAGTACATTTACATTTTTTTCAGGATTCTTTGATGAATAGAAAGATCCAAAGATCAGCATTTATCTAAAATAAAAAGCTTTTGTGATACACTGATGATACACTATACCATTTAAAAGCTTGTAGGCAGTATTTTTTGTGATGATAAAGACATTTATAATGTTACAAAAGATTTCTATTTCAGATAAATGCTGTTTTCTGAACTTTCTATTCATCAAAGAAACCTGAAAAAATTCTAGTCAGCTGTTTTCAACAAAATAATAATAAATGTTTTTGAGCAGCAAATCAGAATATTAGAATGATTTCTGAAGGATCATGTGACTGGAGTAATCATGCTAAAAATTCAGCTTTAAAATCACAGGAATTAATTACATTTTAAAATATATTCAAATAGAAAACAGTTATTTAAAATGGTAAAAAAATATTTCAAAATGTTACTGTTTTTGCTGTACTTTTGATCAAATAAATGCAGGCTTGGTGAGCAGAAGAGACTTCTTTAAAAAAACATTAAAAATCTTCCTGTTCAAAAATGTTTGACTGGTAGTGTATTTATTGAATGTTCATTTATTCCTTATATACAGTGCTATTGAAAGGTTTGTAAAAAAAAGTTTTTTAATTTGTTGACCAAAATCAGAAATCGAATATGTGTATTTAGATGCTTAAGATACATTTCTTTTCAATGTTCAAAACATAATATTTTTTGTCTAAATAGTGCAAGTACTGGTTTTTAACTAGTGGGTCCAAACTAGTAACCAGTTTGAGCTCATTGTTTTTTGTTTTGCTGTCTATTCTCAGATGTGATGTAACCTTTATGAACTTTCTTTGCCAGTGGCACAATGAAAGTGCCGTTATGTTGTAAAAATGTATTTTGTGACTCAGAAGTCATGAAAGTGTTGATATCAAGCTCTATTATAGATGAATGGCATTGGCAGTTTTCACTTTGAGTGCTGGAGAAATTAAATAAGGCCACTCAAAGCACTGATGGAAAAGGTTGAAGGAAGTGTTTTGCCGCTACAATTGACTGTTTTCCTCGTGTTGATTTATTGCAGTGCAATAACCCAAAGACCAAGGAGCCCAAGTTAAGTGCAGCGGTGAGGATTGTTCCAGAATGGTCCAAGTATGACAATGAGATAAAGCAGTTTCTCAAACAGGTGAAGGAGAAAATTCATAAGGGTAAACAATCATCATCATCATCACCACAGCACACAGGTAAGACTTGGTCATTACTAAAAAAATGACAATATTTTCTTCTAGTAAGCTTTGTTGTTTATAAAGCATCTTTGTTTTTTTTAACAGGCACTCAACGTGATGAACTTTAGCACTTCAGTGCTCATGTTTGCACCTATCTTCCTGTGAATCTTGAAGTTAACCATACAGAGTTTTCCACAACAGAAACACTGAGGAAATACACACTAGGAAACATTTTAAAGGACTTCTTGACATTTTTATGTGTATGGTTTTGAATGGAATGAAGGTTTAATTTGAATCCTCTCTGACTTCAAGATGTAAACTGTATAAATGATCTTTTTATAAATAACTGATGAGTGTTATCTGATGTTTTTGGCCAGTTTGTGAACTTACAATGGCACTGGTGTATATTTATAAAGGAAAAACATGTCAATATTGTGTACATTCCTCCAGAGAAGACTGCACGTTTATACTGTTTCACAGTTCATGGCCTTTTTGTAACATATTTTCAGTAAATATCCTGGCATCATATTTTAACAGTCAGTGTTTCCAATGAAAGGTATCTGTAATTGCAAATTGTTGCTTTAAAACAAAGGTCTGACTAATAAATTCACTTTTAAATTGCCTTGATACGTTGAAAGACTCAACACTACAAAGTAGAGCTCTCTACAATGTACAGTATATTTCCAAAATAAACCATACAACTGTAAACTGTAATTGGGGGGGGAATCAAATTCCCAAATTCATTGCTGTCAACTCTGCAGATCCATTCCCTAAAACTGTCTCTGTATCCTAGTTATTAAAACGGATCCTTTACATTCTCTAGTATTTATATTACATCATTGACTCTGTACACGTTTCTATGCCTTGATGTTTAAAGATGTGGATTTTCTCAGGAATAAAGTGATATTATTTTTATTCTGAAAGGGGATGCAAGTCTCATAATATATTGCGTGTTTAAATTCATTCATGTTAATGTAAAATTCTGGCATTAATTACTCACCCTTCTGTGGTTCCAAACCCGTAAGATCTTCGTTCTTCTTCGGAAAACAAATTAAGATATTTTTGATTAAATCAAACACCGTGGTAACGCAGGGGATATGAACTGTTTAAAGCTGCAGTCTGTAACTTTTTTTTTTTTTGCTTAAAAATGATCCGAAATACATTTTTGAGCAAGTACATAACCGGCCAGTGTCCATCTCCTTACTTCAACCCGGTTCATAACGGTAAGCTTGTAATGATGTTTTCTAATCTAAGTGGTATGGTACGAATTTGCGGGAAATTCAAGCATGCCACTGCGTCATTACGTCACGTCTGTAAACATAAAGAAGGCGTCCCGGCTAGTAGGCTATATATCGCTATATGGCACATGAGGATGCTGTAGGTGCTAGATTGTTTATAGCGTTTTCTTACAACAGCTGGAATAATTAAAATGAGCATTTTGCTGGCGGATTGTAATCCAGAAAGAATTATGTGTTTATGAAACGCGTAATTAAAATTAGATTATATTCCAGTTTTAAATGTGAATTTGATTACAGATAGTCTATGTGGGATTACACAAGATTTGTATTTTAAAGAGAACCATTTCTAAGGAATAATTATTTGCTTTTGGGGTTAAAAAATGTCTTTATATTAAATTTGAATCACAATTAAGAGATTAACGTTAGACTGTACAGAAATTGAAATCAACATGCTAATACACACTACAGGTAAGTTAGTCACGCAATGCTGGTGTTGTTAGCATTAACAATTTAAGAAAATAGTATAGTAAAACAATAATAAAAATAATAACATGCATGGTTTCATGTGATATGAGCTAAGTTATAGTTAGATTTAATCACTATTGGTAGCGCGATTTATTTTGGTGCTTTTTTCCCTCAGTTGGTCAGAGCAAAAGTGGCAGACTTGTTAATTACTTTTTCGGATGACAATATCCGGTGAAAATGTAGGCTAGAATCTGTGATTCTGAAGTACAGTATCTTAAGTACAAGGCTGCCAGGTTTTCACAACAAAACCCACTCAACTGCTACTCAAAACTAGACTTTTTTTTTGTGGTTCCTCTGGCAAAATTAGCATTCTAGGGGCTAAATATTACGTTATTGGGATCGCTACAGCCAGCGGACATGATAAACAACCCGCGGCAATAGTATGAAAGTAGCCCTGTACACCGCCACACATACTTACTGCTCAGAACATTAGATTCATCCGCGCTGGAGCCGTGCCGGTGCACAACCCACGTAATAAATATTATTCCACAAATCACTGCAATTGCAGGTTTCAACACAGAGATGGCAACAATAATAATAGCTAATAATAGCTTTAATAAAGTCGTTATTTTTGTTTTCTTTGCGCACAAAGAGTGTTCTGGTAGTTTCGTAAAATTAAGATTAAACCACTGAAGTCACATGGACTATTTTAACAATGTCCTTACTACAGTTCTGTGCCTTAATTGACTGTGGTTGGACCCTTGCAGAGTCAGAAAACTCTCGGATTTCATCAAAATATTTTAATTTGTGTTTTGAAGATAAATGAAGGTCTTATGGGTTTGGAACAACAAGAGGGAACGTTCATTTTTTGTCATTTTAATCTAAACACCTCTATGCTCTTCAGTCATGATTTTTCACTAAAAACAGACCAGAAAGTCCTGTTAATTTAAATAAGCATTCATATCTCTTTATTTCATTATTTACAGCATTTTTTTTGATTCATAGAAAAATAGTGTTGTTTTCTATGTACACATTATTCTTGGGAATGAAAAGGTCGACGCTCACAGACATTGCTTGGCATGTAAGATCCCTGAAAGTATAGGAGCTGCTATAAAGAGTGACAGTTAGCGAGCAGGATCACTTGATAGCGTGAGATGTGTGTTTCAAGGCGCTTGTCATGTCAGAACCGTTCCTGTGGGCGGGTTCAGGAGGTGCCAGTTCCTTTTGGCCGTCTCCAACAAATATCCAGGCTCTAGGTTCTATTCAACCGAGCCTTAGTTGAAATTGAATTTAAAATTAAAAGGTCCAGAACCGAAAGGATTAAATCCCTGGAAGCTCTCCCAGCCACCGTGGAAGTGGTGATGGTGATGTCCTCCACCCTGCTGACTCTCTGGATCCATGGGGTCCTCACCCTGGTCAAACTTACTCCTCATCTCTGCAAAGAAACAGACAAACTAGACTAAGTTATCTTATCTAAGAATCTTTACCTTAACCAAGCAAATGTGGCACTGAAATATACCTGGGTCAGTGAGAACTTCTTTGGCTTGAGCGATGTCTATAAACTTCTTCTCTGCCTTTTTCTTTTCTTCTTCATCTTGGAAATTGTCTGGATGCCATTGCTGTGCCAGCTTTCTGTATGCTTTCAGAATCTCCTTCTTTTGGGCGGTTCTGCAACCACAGCAGTTTAATAAGTGTTTACTTACTTT
Organism: Labeo calbasu; assembly: GCA_019740295.1. Classification (NCBI taxonomy): domain Eukaryota; kingdom Metazoa; phylum Chordata; class Actinopteri; order Cypriniformes; family Cyprinidae; genus Labeo; species Labeo calbasu. Next base: position 40,262 of record JAHKKF010534121.1, read on the forward strand.
AAAATGAGTATTAGGCCTCTGCATTCATTAATAGATGATAGAGAGTTGCTGTACGTATCATCTAACCTCTTTACGCCCAGGATCTTGTAGTAATCTCTCTTCTGGGACTGTTTGAGGAGCCGCTGTGCTCTTTCCAGACCCTCCTTGATCTGCTGGTCGTTCTCACTATTTTCTTTAGCACTCTCAAAGTCCTTAATGGCTGCAAAAAGAACAATTCTGTCATCTCACCCAATCATTTTGAAAGCAAAAAGCATTCAAAATCTTCACAAAAAAAGCATTAAAAGTAGCTAGTTTGCTTAATCTTTAAAACAGCAGAGTACTGCTGAACGTTAAAAAAGACAAAACTTAGAAATCTTCCATAGGATATTACATCTCTGTGTCTTAGGCTGCATCTTATTTTTAAGGTTTTTTTTTTCAGGTTTTACTAAAATGATCACCACAGAAAAGGATAATATAGCCAAGATATTTTAATTGTACATCCTATTTATAAAACAACATGACTCAGATTTAATAAAATATAAAAATTGCTAAAATTGTTAAACTTTACAAAAAAAAAGTGTGCCCATAAACTACCAGTCAAAAGATTTTTGATGAAAGATTTTTCAATGTTTTTTAAAGACGTCTCTTATGCTCAAAAAGCTTGCATTTGTTTGATCAAAAGTACAGCAAAAACAGTTTAATTTTTGAAATATTTTTACTATGTAAAATAACCATTTTTTTTTATATTTGAATATATTTTAAAATGTAATTTATTCCTGTGGTCAAAGCTAAATTTTCAGCATCATTACTCCGGCCTTCAGTGAAATTATAAAAATTAATACTTTTATTTAGCAGGATGCTGAAAATTGATCAAAAGTGATGATATTTCTACATTTCTAATGTTACAAAAGCTTTCTATTTCAGATAAATGCTGTTCTCCCGAACTTTCTATTCATCAAAGAATAATGATGATAATAATAATAATAATAATAAATGTTTTCTAAGCAGCAAATCAGCATATTAAAATGATTTCTGAAGGATCATGTGACACTGAAGACTGGAGTAATGATGCTAAAAATTCAGCTTTGAAATCACAGGAAAATATTACATTTTAAAATCGTAAAGAAATTATGTTTTTTGAGGAAAACATTTCAGCATTTTTCTTCATATAATGGACTGCTATGGTGCCCTGATTTTGAACTTTCAAAATGTGACCTCAAACGATCCCAAACGCGGTTGTAAACGATCCCAGCCTAGAAAGAAGGGTCTTATCTAGTGTAACGATCGGTTATTTTAATAAAAATAATACAATTTATATACTTTTTAATGCCAAACGCTCGTCTTATCTTACTGCGCCTGGACTGTTTTTGTTCCGGTTCATGACAGTTAGGGTATGTCGAAAAACTCCCATCTCATGTTCTCCCTCAACTTCGAAATCGTCCTATATCACTATTTTACCTTTTTTGTTAAGGGTGTTTGATCTTCTTTGCATGTTCACTTTGCAAAGACTGTGTTGGTACTTCTGCAGCGATGTAGGATGATTTTGAAATGGTTTTTGAAGTTGAGGGAGAAAATACGATTGGAGTTTTTCAACATACCCTAACTGTCTTGAGTCAAAATACACAGAGTTCATGGAGAGAAAGGAAAGACGAGCGTTCGAAATTAAAAAGTATTTAAATTGTATTTTTAATGAAAATAACCAATCGCTTCGCTAGATAAGACCCTTCTTCCTCAGCTGGGATCGTTTACAACCGCATTTGGGATCGTTTGAAGCCCCATTTAAACTGCATTTTGCAAGTTCAAAATCGGGGCACCATACCAGTCCATTATATGGAGAAAAATCCTGAATTTTTTCCCTCAAAAAACATAATTTCTTTACAACTAAAGAAAGAAAGACATGAACACATTATATGTACATATAATATGTACATTATATGTACATTATATGTACATTATATGTGAATCTTTGTTTTGGAAGTGGACTTCTCCTTTAAAAACATTAAAAATCATACTGTTCAAAAACTTTTGACTGGTAGTGTATATCCAGGTCTACCTTCTTCATATTGGTCATCCTGGAGGTAGGCCTCTGCTCTGTCTTTTAAAGCATTCACATTCTGAGGGTCTGCATTCAGAACTTCACTGCACATTGAGATGGCTTTGGCAGTTTGTTGGTCCTGAGGAATAAGACCAAAACATATTCATTCACATCAGTTACACATAAATGCGGTGTATGCTTTAGTAGATAGCGACACCTTGTGGTCAAAGAGCTACTCTCACCTTTGACAAACAGTGGCACATGCGTTCTTTGGCGTTCAGTATGAATTGAGGAACATTCGGTTCAGTCTTCATAACAGACTCATATTTACTAACTGCGTCGCTGTACCTGTGGATTTAGTCAAACAAACATTTCGTTTTCTTAGACTGTGCATGAATGTGCATTCACTTTCATGTTTCACATTTTCAATTAAATAAATAATATTATTCAGCAAAGGGGAATGAAATTTATCGAAAGTGTCAGTAAAGAATATGCCATTTCAAATAAATGCTGTTCTTTTAAGCATTTTCCATTTAAAAAAAAAAAAAAAGTATCACAGTTTCCACAAAAATATTAAGCAGCACAATTGTTTTTAACATTGATAATAGAAAATGTTTCTTGTGTGCAAAATCAGCATATTAGATTAATTTCTGAAGGATCATGTGACATTGAAGACTGAAAGGCCGGTTGAAAATTCAGCTTTGTCATCAAAGAAATAAATTATATTTTAAAATATATTAAAATAGAAAATAGTTAATTTGAATTGTAAAAATATTTCATAATATTACTGCTTTTACTGTATTTTTAATTTGTAATAAATGCAGCCTCGGTTAGCTATATGTATAGCAATGTTGAGACATACTTCTGCTGCTGGATCAGTTCCTCGGCAGCTTGTATCTGTTTGTTGAGCTTCTTAACTTGCTTGTAGTGGCTGAAGCATTGCTTATGATCTGGGTCCAGTTTCAGACACTCCCTCACCTCACTGCACAAAAAGAAAAAAAAAAAAGTTAGGCATGGATTCAGCTGCTAAAAGTTTATTAGAATTTCAAAATAACCAGAATAAAACCTGTTTGCCACTCATCTTTGGACATGCTGCATAGTGTGGCACTTCCTTGTACATTTATCTTTGCCTATTGCATACTATTATTAAAACTTAGTCAGCAGTAAACAGTTAAGGCCTATATTGTGCAATACACTAGTAGGCTTAGAATGCTTGTTTTAGCATACATGAACTCCAAACTCCCAGATATAATGCATTAATCACCACACATTGTCTTACTTGAGGGACATCTCATGATCTCCCAGGTTGTAATAGATGGTGCTGAGCTTGTAGAAAGCCTGAGTGTTGTCACTTTTCAGTTTTGAAGCAGCCTTGAGGTCACTGATGGCTTTGCCCATTTCACCCAACTGAATGAAACACTCTGCCCGCATCTCTCTGGAGTCTGCATCCCAAACACACGTCTGAAAAGATGACAAGCAAATAAAAGGGACTTGACAAATCGTATTTTAAATAATACCTTACCACTGGCAATTAACATGATATTTGTTCTGCTCACAGTTCCTACAAAGCAAACTAACATGAACAAAGAATGCTCTTATTGAGCATAAGTAATCTCTTTCTGCACCAGGACAAAACCAGGGTGGGTCACCTAGAGTCAACAGGAACCTCTAAGGTCAGTTCAAACCTTTTGTTTTTTTTGTTATATTTTTGTTCATATTTTTAATTAGATTTCTATCTGTTGTTGATTTTTAATTTATTCTTTACAAAATACAGTAGTTTTGGGACATATTTCTTTAGATGTTTCATTTTTATATTTTCTGTTTTCACTTTTATTTTAGTTTAAGCTTTAATCATTTTGTTGTGTTTTTGTCATTTTATATATATATATATTTTTTTAATACATATACATAGTTTTTATTAGTTTTAGTTATTTTAGTACTTTAAGTTAAACTAAACAAAATGAGAAATGTTGCAGTGGCAACTAGCTGAAATAAAATGAATTTAAGTTTTTTCACATCTTTAATTTTAGGTTTAGTTAACACTATTACCCTGATCCAGGTTAACTCACATCAATGATAATGTCGAGGTGCGATGCGGCTGAGCTATAGTCTCTGTGATTGAAATCGCTCTGTGCCTGGGCCACAAGTCTCTGAATTTCATCAGATTTCTTCAGTTGGCTCTGTGCCTCCTGCTCTTCCCTGCTGCTTGGGTTTGATTTGAGCTGGAAGACAAAAAATGTATCCTTGAGTCAATGAACAGGGAGCAAGTGTCAAAACAGCAAAACAGTTCAAGTGGTAAATGAAAATTAAATAAGGGCTTTGGGGTATTAAGACTGGAAATACACCCCACTGACTGACCCAACTATAAATACTCTGGAGAAGAACAAGGGCACTTCAGGGGGACTTAATTAAATATTGTCTTCTCATAGGTAATACAACTGAAATATTAATGTGATAAAGTACTGTCATTTTCTTCTTCAGAAGAACAAACAGTCATTTCAGAACTTATGTGGGCATGATAACTAGGGGTACACTGAACAGAAAAATACAAACAGCCTGTATTTTAGCATTATGATTAACTGATAATAACCTTATCTGCAATATTATTTTTTAAGAACTGCAGTTACTGCGGTTTTACTGCAGGTTTAATAATAAACCATATGCTACAGAAAAAAAAATTGACTACACCTTAAAATTATAGAAAACAATTCACATTCAGGTGTTGGTTTACAAGTTAAAGGTGGCAGATAATGATCAGCCAGTGTCTAATTGGTGCAACCCTAAGGCTGATGATACATGAGAAAACTTTTAAACAATGTTGCTTGGGCACTTTCACATTGAGAATAGGTATCATTTCTATCTGGACAATTCAGATGGGTTGCCTGGTTGCCCGTTGACGACAACACTGCTAAAAAAAAGTTGCCATGTGTATCACCAGCCTAATGCTAACCAAATGTCACGCACCACTTTTTTGAAATCACTTTCTGCTTCATCAAGTTTGCCGTGTTTCAGCAGTAGGTTTCCTCTCTGAAGCCTCGCCTGTGGATTAAGAAGAAGCTGGTTAATTTCTGGTTTACGAGTTTTGGCGAATCATATAAAAATATTGCACATGTTTTACAGTGTGAAATGATTCTGAGAACGCACTGATGTGAAGTCCGGTTTAAGTTCGATGACTTTGCTGAGGTCTGGTAATGCAGATTTTGACTTTCCCATGGCAAGGTACACAGTTGCTCTCCTATAGTACGCCACGTAATTTTTGGGGTCACCATCTGATAATTTTAAAAAAAATAACTAAATGTAGACACTCTGCTTACAAACTGCATTCGAAAAGAATGCATTACACAGAAGATTTCATTAAAGTTCTCATGTAAAAAGATTCAGTATTTACCAACAGCAGCGTGGAAGTGAGAGAGAGCATCTGCCAGCTGTCCTGCGGCCAGTAGCTTCTTCCCCATCTCTAAATGATTCTCAACACCACCACCCTTCCCACCATTAACTCCTGCAATACATGTGAAAGGCAAATTAGTCTACAGAATATATAATACATGCAATACCTGCATTATACATTCAGCAGTAGACAACAGAGCACACTACAGTAGTGCACAATAGTGTAGAGTACAGTTAGTATGGCAATGGCATATGCCTCATACGTTCATTAGTACAAACTTGTCTACTAGAGAGTACACTGGTTTAATAACCATTTTAATGATGTGAAACTGACAACTTGACAACATACATAGTTACTATATACAAAACAACTAAATTAAGAAACCATCATTAAGGTTTAAAACATGTTTGACAGATAACTAGATCCTCACCAGCGTGTTTCTGGACTGACAACAGTTCTCCATATGTACTTCATATGTAAACAGCTGGTATTTTTCATCTCTCACTGATTTTGCTTTGAGGTAATTTATGAAAACAACAGTCGCGTCTTCTAAATAACTGTCATGAAGATTAACATATGGTTTACTACAAACCTGGTCAAAAATATTTCTTAAGCACTAGCACTACCAACTTACCTTCGTATCGAAGATCGATCAAAACTAGCAAAAAAGGAACGTAGCTTAGTAATTTGTGCGCCACTGGGCTTATGGCAACCATGTTTACTTTTTCTTTCCTCCGTCAAATCACTAATTAAATGTATAAAGTTGCTGTATAGACACGCTGGACACTCGCATAGCTGTCAGGCCAGCGGACATCATGCCCACCGGTCGTGGGTCACTCTGATTGGCTGATATTTCTCTAAACCCCGCCCATCGCGCACTGTTAAACTGAGACTAGCCACGGCATCATTATTTTGGATCTGTGTGCGCCTGCGCGACAGTGAGCTTGCACATTGGTGGAGGGGTAATAAAGACGTGTGACTGCAATAAAAATTTAAAGTTATTATGTAAACTGTGACTTTTTTACAGGATATTATTTGGCGTCTGTAACTGGATACATTCAGGCATGTCTTCCCAGTATGATTCTTGAGATAAACTGTAGCCGAAAAGGCATAATTATATAAAATATTGTGATATGTAAACCTGTGATTTAAAATTAATATCTTTCTACCATACAGCCAGTTGAACCAGTGCTTAGCCTGAGGAACTTTACAACTTTACATATATTCACATGTGATGCTGAACATGTCATGTAAACATATTTTGTCCGGGCTCAGAGTGTCCAAAATAATGCAAGACTTATACATAATAAATAAATATTGCTGTAATAATAAACAATAAAAATTCTTTTAAACACTAACAGAAAATCAGTTCGATTTTTTGTTGTTTTCTCAAAAAGAAATACAAACAGACAAGCATATATGAAACAAAAGAAGACAGTATTGCTACAGTGATAACTTGTAAAACGCATAATTTATCTTTGAAACTAAAACATTTTCCATTAAATTGAATGACAATGCTGTCCATTACTTCACCGAATAACCACTTTCCCTTTTAAGTGACGTGATTCAAGCTATAAAAGGATGATAACTGTGAACGTTTCACAGACACCATCATCCAGTGATTACTAACATCATCAGTCCTGTAAGAGGATCCAGAGTCTAATTCCAGGTAAGATTGCCATTTTAAAAATACATTATAAAATTCCACTGTTTGCTGCTATCTGAAATTACTGGCTTTGTTTATAGTCCTTTTACAGAGCTCATCAAAATATTTTTACCATCTTTATGGGGCTTGCCACAAAAGCATTTCCAGCTTAATTATTTAGAGTCTTGTATATATAATTATATAAAGTCTATAGATAGATAAATAGTTAGATACAGTTGAGGTCAGAAGTTTACATATACCTTGCAGAATCTGCTAAATGTTAATTATTTTACCAAAATAGAAACAAATCATACAATCGAACAAAATGCATGTTATTTTTTATTTAGTACTGACCTGAAAACAATATTTCACATAAAAGGTGTTTACATTTAGTCCACAAGAGAAATTAATAGTTGAATTTATAAAACTGCCCCTGTTCAAAATTGTTACCTGAATGATTCACAGCTGTATTTTTTTGTTTAGTTGTTCATGAGTCCCTCGTTTGTTGTGAACAGTTAAACTGTCTGCTGTTTTTCAGAAAAATCCTTCAGATCTCACAAATTCTTTTGTTTTTCATCATTTTTGTGTATTTGAACCCTCAAACAGTGACTGTATGATTTTGAGATCCATCTTTTCACACTGAGGACAACTGAGGGACTCATATCCAACTATCACAGAAGGTTCAAACACTCACTGATGCTCCAGAAGGAAACAATATGCATTAAGAGCCAGGGGGTAAAAACTTTTGAAATTTGAAGATCAGTGTGAATTTAACTTATTTTGTCTTCTGGTAAACATGTAAGTATCTTCTGTAGCTTCTGAAGGGCACTACTAAATGGAAAAAAAAAAGACATTTAGGCAAAATAAGAAAAATATATAGCCTACTTCTTCATTCTTTTCAAAAGTTTTCACCCCCTGGCTCTTAATGCATTGTTTTCCTTCTGGAGCATCAGTGAGGGTTTGAACCTTCCGTAATAGTTAAATATGAGTCCCCCAGTTGTCCTCAGTGTGAAAAGATGGGTCTTAAAATCATATAATCATTGTTGGAAAGGGTTCAAATACACAAAAAAGCTGAAAAACCAAAGAGCGTGGGACCTGAAGGATTTTTCTACTGTTCAGGACAAACAAGGGACTCATGAACAACTATCACTTTACAACAACAAAACAGCTGTGGATCAGTTAACAACACAGTATTAATAATCAAGTGGATCTAAACTTTTGAACAGGGTCTGTTCTATAAATTCAACTGTTATTTTCTCTTGTGGACTATATATAAACATCTTTTATGTGAAATATCTTATTCAGGTCAGTAGTAAATAAAAAAAATAACATGTATTTTGTATGATCCCTCTTATTTTGGTCAAATAATTAACATTTAGCAAATTCTGCAAGTTGTATATTTATAAACTTTTGACCTCAACCGTATTTATAATAATACTACTACTGAACTAATACTGAATATAACTACTCTCTAAAGTGACATTTTGATAGTTTATTTAGACTATTGACGTATGACAACCATGTAATTTCACCATCATCTGATGTGCAGCATCTTCAGTGGTTTAAGTGGATCTACAGTCTGATTCCAAGTAAGATCACATTCAACTCGTGTGAATTATCATCAAGGCTTGTGTTGACCAACTGCATGATATTATCCGACACCTTCAGTCAGAAATTAATCAGTGTGTTTTTTGTGTGTGTGTTTGTGTGTGTGTGTGTGCGTGTGTGTGTGTGTGTGTGTGTGTTTCTTTTCATAGTAAAGTGTATGTATTATTTCAGTGCTGACTGTCAAGACTTTGTGTGACCATGACACAATTCAACACCACCAACTCTGTGTACTCTAGAGCGGAACATGCCGAATCTGTATTTATCTGGATTTTATGTACCATTGAGATTCCAGTCGTCCTCGTAACCCTGATTGCATTGTGTTTTCTCATCAAGACTCATCGTGCTGCTTCGGTTTACGTGATACATTTGATTCTCTCAGATCTGTTACAGATAATTCTTGTTCTGATATCAACAACCCAATGGGAGTCTAGGGAATCAAAAAGTGCATATAAGTATAGTTTGATTGTGAGTCTCTTTTTCATGGCATGTATTGCTTTTGAAAGATACGTGTTGGTTTCTTATCCTATCTGGTACCGAACTCACCATTCATTCAAATTCTCCTGTTTTATTTGTTTTGTTGTGTGGTTAGTGCCTCTGATCTTTGCAGAGATAAAAAAACATACTCTAAAATTTTCTGGTCTGTCCCAATGTCTAGCGTATTTTATCCCCTACCCAATAATCCTCCTGTGTTTTCTTGGTACTTGGAGAGGGCTCTCTCACTCAACATCACTCACTTCTCATAAACGCAAATTAATTTTGGGCAGTCTGTCTCTTGTGCTGCTGAATTACACCTTTCTCATTCTTCCCAATGCAATTAAGGTTTTTATTAAATTCTTTGGCTTTTCTGTAAGCCAAAGAATTTCCAACTTCTGTTACTGTCTCTGGTATCTAAACCCTTTTGTTGACTGTTTATTGTACTTGTTCATGAGGAGTGATGTTGATGATATGTTACTGGCATTTCTGTACCGCTGTAGTGGCTCTGACAGACATCAGAATACAGCACAACGCGCAACGAGTATTAGCACAACCAGTATTAGCACTCATCATAATGTGCAGTAACTAGCAAGTCAAGTCCATTTATTTATATAGCACTATATTAGCAGCTTCAGTAATAATACAGTATTAATGTTGTATTAAAATCCTTCAATTATGAAATTTCACCTGTAAAGCAGCAGTAAAAAGATCATTATTCAGTGTCAATGTTATAAAGCTTGTCAGTTATGAAACGAACAAACTTATATAAAGCACCTCTACAGAAAACAACAGCGCCATTATTCAGCTCAAGTCAAGTCAGTTTAGTAACAGTGCAAAGTTCATCGGTTAAGAAACAAAGAGCTTTGCAAAGTATTTTGTGATAAACTTAAAGCATGAAAACGTTTCCTTTAAGACTTATAAATAAGTAGTCTTTCTGAAAATTGCATAAAAATGTGGAGGAGAAGATTTTAAGTATGCTTTCAGGAATGTTCTGCATAATTAAAGAGCACAATAAATGAAATGAAATCAAATAGGAGCCATTGTCTCAAGCATTATCTCAAACAAATATAGAGGGCATTGACATCTAATTATCTAAATGGAATGTTGACATAGCTAATGTAATCCATCAGTTAAAAGTTACAAGGGAAATAGTTTAAAAGCCATCAGAATTGCTCAAACCATGTGCTAATATGAAGGTATAGTAGATAGAAATAAAAAGTGAAACAGTCATAAAGGGGTTAATACCTTCTGAGACCTCTGTATATGTGACCTTCTGACCTTTTACCACCATAACTTGTTTATGTGCTGTTACTGTATATGGCTGCTGCACCCATATTGACATATAGACAATGAATGTAAGCACATCTTTATTTAATGTGGTTTGTAAAAATGACTAAATACTGATGTATAAATGATGTATAAATCTGAATAAATTATTTGTGGGATATTTGAAATCCACACAGTATAAACAGTGTTTGAATGTTCTCTTCATTAGGTGAGGAATGTTTGATAGAAATGAAGGTACAGTTTTAAAGAATTTCTGGTCATTATTTTTAGGTTACGAGTATATAGGGTGAGTTCAGGTAAAGATTGTAATGTGCTCACTGTATTTACACTTGCAGAGCATAACAACTGTCTTTAATTAAAGGGACGTTATACTGTATATATAAAATCTTGATGTTGATTAAACAAAAAGTTAATGGACATGTTATGTGTCAACCTATTGTTGCATTAAAGTACTAAATATTTGGGTCAATAAATCTCCCAAGTGCTGGGTTATGTTGAAAATATGGGAAAGTCAAAGAAATATTATCCCGAGGACAAAAGACATGATATGTGGAATTGATTTAATTACAGAGTGAAAAATAGGCTTCATCCTCATGAGCATCTCATATTTATTTCCCTATGCATTCAGTCACAGAGGAATAATGTAACTATTTGCTCTATGGAGACTGAAACGTCATATGCTTAGAAATTGCAAACTACTGCAGTAATAGAGTGTAGTGGGTTTGTTAATGTCTGTGGACCACATGCTTGTGAAAAAGCTTTCTGAAGATTGTCAGGGATATTGCTTCTAAATGACTTAATTGTTTTTTTTAGTCATATGATATCTTTATGTGAGAAAGAGACTGGAGCTTAAACTATTATTCAGTGAAAATCTCATCTTCCACTGTAAGCTGATCACAAACAAAATAAAAAGTATTAAAAATTATTTGTAATGTGTCTATGAACATGGACTAATGAGATCGGAAATGTGCAACCGCAATGTAATCAATTGATTACATGCTTTTAGGACTTTTTTAACAGGCTTTTAGGTTGTTAATGGCAAAAATGGATTATGCTGAGACCAAAACACTATGTGGTTTTTGCTCAACACCCCAGGGGAAATATTACAGCTTCTCGGAAGGTCATTTAAACTTACAGTATATGTCAAATTCCTCAGAACTTCTTCATCAGCTCACAACGTCTTCAGTGCTGTGTAGATCTACAGTCAGATTCTAGGTAAGAGAAAGTTTTCTCATGTCTTTGAAAATGCCCTGTCTGTATTGTCCTTAAATGATGTATTACAACTTCTACAACCACTGCCTTTTTTGTGGACGCTAAAATTAAGTTATTTTGTACTTTCAGAAAACAATTCTTCATATTTTGAATCCATTATCTTAAACCTTTTTCCAATGTGCTTTCTAATTAAGTCTCAAATTTTATGAAATACATTTGGTTGTTTCTGATCTAGTTATTATATTTTCAATAATCCAATGATGGGAGGAAGTTAAACTGATTAGTGCATATCGGTATCATCAGTATGTATTTTATTGCATGCATTGCATGTAAAAAGATTACTATCTGACCTGATTACTGTGCATTTAAATAAACTTATTCTTTGTTTATTTAGATGTGTTAAAGTATGATAACCATGGACAGCATATAAGTACCATCATCAACTAATAAGTAACGAACATCTACAGTCTGATTCCAGGTACGATCATACTATATGAAGTGTTTTGTTCATTTTGTTAGCTATCTTTGTGTTACTGGCTCTGTATTTTATGATTAAATGTGAATACATAGATCATGATATAAATAATATGCATTAAAATACATACATCTATACAAAAAAAGAAAAATGCAGGAATGCATAACTGGAAAAAAATTATTCTTAAAAAAAGAAAATGTAGAGTGCTTTGATTGATATTTTAGCAATTTCACACTGCCTTGCTGTTCTTCAGACCAACAGACAGATGATGAGTCTGATGGTGCGTTTATACAACATTTAAGTTAATAAAATGTAATTTTGAGTAACTTTTTAGACAACTTAGCAATTGCGATTTAAGACTGGAATCTACCACATATACACTCTTAAAAATAAAGGTGCTTCATGATGCCATGGAAGAAGTTTTTTTGTCTAAATGATTCCATAAAGAACCTGTAACATCTGAAGATGTTTGTGGCAAAAGGAGGTTCTTTAGATTATAAAAAGTTAAGAAAGAGATCATTCTTTAAAGAACCTTTGACTGAATGGTTCTTTGTGGAACCAAAAATGGTTCTTCTATAGCATCGCTGTAGCACCTTTATTTTTAAGAGTGTAAAACTGACATATAAAAATATCACACATTTGACTGGATAGAATCATAGCTAAAAAAATCTGAGTTCTGTGAAATCTGGCAACTCCAACTGCCCAAAAACCCATCCTTCTAAATGGGTGGGGTTCGTTATCATTAACTTCACTATAATCTAGAGAGATTATATCTTCTGCTGCTGTGTGAAAAAAATAAACCATCAGTTTATTACGGTTCATTACATAGCCCTATATTTACACTGTTTTGTTTAGAAATAATTGCGTATGTGATTTTGTTTTAAAAATCTTGAAGCAGTAAACTAATTTCAGGTTTATTGTTATTTCAGTGCTAACGTCCAAGACTTTGTGAGACCATGTCACAATTCAACATCAACGGCTCTGATGGGTTAAACAAGTCACAGATAATGAACAATTCTCATAAAGTGGAGTATGCGGAAGCAGTGTTTATCTGGATTTTGAGCGTCTTTGAGATTCCAGTCGTCCTTTTAACCCTGTTTGCACTGTGTTTTCTCATCAAGTCTCATCGTGCTGCTTCGGTTTATGTGACACATTTGATTCTTTCAGATCTTTTACAGATCGGTTTTATAAACGTATTAACAACCGAATTAGCGAATGCTGCATTGTGGAGTGGATATAAGTATTGTTTGATTGTGGGCTTGTTTTTCATGGCAATTATTGCTTTTGAAAGATACATTTTAGTTTCTCATCCTCACTGGTACAGATCTCACCATTCAGTAAAATTTTCTTGTTTTATTTCTTTTATCATCTGGTTAGTGCCTTTGACCTTTGTAAAGATTGGAGAGGAAGAGAAGTTTACCATGCTTTCCCAATGTCTAGCATGTTTAATACCTTACTCAGTAATCATCCTGTGTTTTGTTGGTACTTGGAGGGGTCTCTCTCATGCAATATCACTTACTTCTCATAAGCGGAAATTAATTTTGGGCAGTCTGTCTCTTGTGCTGTTGAACTACACATTACTTATCCTCCCCCTCTCAATTACAAGTTTTTGTATCATGTTTTTTACGTCCCTACCTCCTATTGTTGAGAATCTTTATCTATTTTGTCACTGTCTCTTGTATCTCAACCCAGTTGCTGACTGTTTATTGTACTTGTTCATGAGGAGTGATGCTGACAAAATAATGAGGTCTCTTTTCTACTGTTGCAGTTCACCACAATCCATAACAGCCAGTACTAACACTCATATAATAGCAGCATCATGATGTTTAATATCCTAAAAGTGTCTTTATATTTTTGTAGTGACTTTAAAGTGGTTGTGAAATCCTCATTTGTATTTTATTTATTTTATTTTCACTAAAGAATTGTAGACTTTTTGTCTGATTTTCATGTGTGTTTCAGACATAAATGAATAAGTCCATTTGCATGTGGATTCTTAGCTTTCTCTCACACACAAAGAAAGTATGTGTTTGTGGATATGAATGCATATAGGTGTCTGTGTCTGCGTTCCCCTGTTTTGTTGAAGGACAGGAAATAAGCACAGAAACAATAGGAAGAGAAACACTACAAAGTAACATGCCTTCAACAAAACAGATTGGGATCATAACAATAGGAAAGAATTCTGAAGGTATTTTAGCTTAATTTTTACTCATTTGAATTACTATACTTTGTGTAAAATGAAAAATTATAATTAATAAAAGGCTATTGGTCTGCTTGGTGGCCTATTAGAGTGTAACAGTCAGGTTCCGGAAGTAAAAATTCTCTATGGAGAAAAAGATTTTTAGCAATAACTTATAAACCTTTAAAGACTAAACCTACTGTGATCTTTCATCTATCTATCTATCTATCTATC
>JAHKKF010534122.1:0-14357 GCA_019740295.1 Labeo calbasu
AAGTGCCATGAATGCAGAAGGGAACTGTGAAAGCTTTAATGATAGAGTACAGGATGTGACATCACTATGACATCACTCAGTACCTTTATAATGTTACAAATAAAGGTTCCATGAGGTGACTCTCATGATGTGACTGTTTGATGTATAAGGTCACAATCACACAGTTACAGAGTCTATGAGCCACTATGCCTGTAGAATACAGTAAATTTGATCCTTTAGCACCATCTGCTGGATTCATGTCCTGTTGTGACTCAACCATTACTGTGTTGTTCAGTGTTGCAACAGCTTCTGCTATGCCTTTGTTTGAAACTGTATTCATTGATGGAGCAGAAACAGACAATGCAACCACTAATATTGTTTCTTAAATGTAAGTGACTAAATATTCATTCAGATTGTTAAACTGTTCATGCAGTCATTCTGCCTCCATCGAGTCCTGTAGGTAAGGAAGCAGCAAGATTGTGTGATGTTCTTTATTACAGCAGCAGTGCTAATATATGGCCACAATGCAAACTTGTGAATGTGAAACTGCTTTTGTAATAGTAACAAAAGTGATTGTATGTGAAATGTAACAAGATTCAATTTCTTAAAAAGACTTATACTAATATAGTCTTTTGTTCCTGAATGATTCAGTGCTTTTGAGCAAATTAATTAAGTAAATGATTCAGTGACTCATTCATGAAGATAGTGATTGCCATGAAACTTGCAGAAATAGACACTACAAGGTTAATTAAATAACTAATTATAATTATGTGTATTATTATTAATAATAATATAATGAAAGCTGGTGTTCACAATCATTATAAGGCATTTTGTGGCTTAAAGCTGCAAAGTCATTTGTGAATTTTAAATTTTCTCTAAAGATACCAACAAGTATGGTGGAGTTGCAAACATTTGGATATCATTTCATTATCATTATAAACACCTGTAATAACACCTGTTCTTTCTTTCCAGATACACAAGGTATGAAGCACATTTTAGGTTTTTGTACAGCAACACAGTCAGTCTGTGTCACTGTGTTTACTCACTGCACAGAAATACACACCACTGTCATCAGGCTGCAGCTTCTTCACTGTAAAAGACCCTTTCTCAGCTACAGGCTTTTCAGCTGAGTATTTATCTACAGAAAATTCACCAAAGTCTGGCTTGGAGTTTGGCATTGTGAAAGCAATGAGTCTCATTGTTTCTCCCTGCCGTTGTCGAAACCAATACATGTACAAATAGTCTGCATCCTTAGTATGACTGCAGTTCATTTCTGCAGATTCACCCTGTGAAACCCATAATCTTGGTGTCTGTGTAACATCACTTGATTCTGCAAAATAATGATACAATTAGTTACATTTGTTTAACAATCAAGTCCAAAACAATAATATACAGATTGAACTCAAAGACACACTCTACCTGAAATATGCTGCAGAATTATCAGTTTGATGATTATTAGTATAATCATGTTAGCTCTTTGGCTAGACTAGACCATATGCCACATATGCAGAAGGAAACTGTGAAAGTTTTAATGGGGAAGCACATGACGTGACATCACTATGACATCACTTTGATTCCATTTTCATAGCATAGATGTCTGATGTCTTTAATCTTGAAAATACTGCCATGCACAGCATTGAAATTCAAGTGGAGATTTAGCATGATAACAATGCAATGATAAGTTCTTGGCAGGCAAGATCTGTATGTGTGCTGCTGCATAAAGGACTTGCAAATGTCTGTAGATACACAAAAATACTGCTGTGAGCATATCACACAGTAGTTCTCAAAACTGGCCCTTAAGGTCCAGTTTCTTGCAGAGATTATCTAAAACATTGACCAAACTCACCTGCCTGTAACTTGATGACATGTCACCAGTTAAAGAACAGTGCATGAGACTGGTGTTCATTTTGTTAATGGTTTAAAAAGAAAGAGAAGTTAACGAAAATAATAATAATAATAATAATGTTTTAACTGAAATACAGTTGACTTAATGCACTGAAAGCTTGAGGAATGTGAGCTACTTCTCCTGTAGTATAGACAAAATGTTAGCCTTTAGCACCATCTTCTGGATTCATGTCCTATTGTAGTTCAACCATTACTGTTGTTCAGTGTTTCAACAGCTCCTGTTATGGCTTTGTTTGAAACTGTTTTCAATATTGGAGAAAAAAACAGACGACAATACTGCTAATATTGCGTCTTAAATGTAAGTGGCTAAATATTAATTCAGTTTGCTATACTTGTTCATGCAGTCATGCTGCCTCCATCGAGTGCTGTAGGTAAGGAACCAGCAAGATTGATATTAATCACAGTGATATTCATTACAGCAGTGCTGATATATGACCATAATGCGCTCTTGTAAATGTGATGGTGAGAAATTCTATGTGTAATGTAACATAGAACAAATTAGTAAAGTATATGATTCAGTGATTCATTCATAAAAATGTTGCTGATATTGTTCATTTATTTATTTATTGTAGTTATTTTTTAATATAATTTGGAAGTCGGTGTTCAAAAATCATTAAATGCCATTTTGTGGCTTAAACAATGAAAAGTCTTATTGTGAAATTGGTGGAGTTACAAATAAACATTTGAAAATAATTTCAGCAAAATTTCATTATCGTTAGTGAGTTAGTGAGCATGAACATTTTGTACAGCAGCACAGCAAGTCTGTGTCACAGTGTTCACTCACTGCACAGAAATGTAAAAACGTCACGGAGCATTATAGCCCCACTCAAAGGACATTTCAAGTCAGAACTGCAGTGACATGTACAAAACCAATGTCGAATAAAACGTACATTTATCTGTTCCGGGAAAAACAAACAAACGCTCTTTTAGCACCACTCAGTGGACATTTCTGTTGGAAACTGCAGTGATATGTACTTATTGGTAATAATTTTGGGTCTCGTGAAAAGAGAGAGAAAAGAGGATTGGCCCTAAAAGTCTACTTTCTTAAATTGTTTATCTTTAACATCAAACAAACTCAACTGCCTGTAGCTTTGAACTGCCTGAACACCTTGATTAGCATGTTTAGGTGTATTTCACTAGGGTTAGAGCTAAACTCTGCAAAGTAACATTTGTTTTGATGCAAGCTGCATAATTTGGAGGCTGGTGGTTACAATAATTTCAGCACGATTTCATTATCATTAACACCTGTCACAACACCTGTTCTGTCTTTCCAGATACACAAGGTAGGGAACATGAATATTTAGGTTTTTGTACAGCAGCACAGTAATTCTGTGTCACTGTGTTCACTCACTGCACAGAAATACACACCACTGTCGTCGGCCTGCAGATTTTTCACTGTGATAGACCCTCTCTCAATTGCTGTCTTATCTGGATTCTGGTTTATTGTTGTGAAAGCAATGCATTTAATTGACTCTTGTTGTTGTGGGAACCTAGACATGCAGAAATAGGTTACACCCTTAGCATGACTGCAGTCCATTTGTGCAGATTCACCCTGTGGGGCCCATAATATTAGTGTCTGTGTAATATCACTGGATTCTGCAAAACAATCACAAAACAGTTACTTCAATTTGTTTTTCAGTTCAGTTCAAAAACAATAAAATACAGTATGAACTGATATCCTACCTGAAATATGTTGCACAGTTATCAGTTTAATGATTATTAGTAATTATTAATTGCATCCTTATTTCCTTTCCTTAGCTCCACCCCCCTTAGGATATGAGGAAAGGATGCAAGGAAAGGAATTGAGGACAGAGGAATTAAAGGATAAACACTGGAATATTCTTGACTGCTCAAGCGTCATTAGCTGAACAAAAAGAAATCTGCCCTTATGTTGTTAAGGTTTGTTAAGGCATTCATAATAAATATTAATAAAGCAAGATGCCCTGATTAAAATATATGACATGTATGGTTTATTTAAACTGCAAAGGCAAAATATAAATGTAAGTTATATTTTAAATGTAAATTATTATATATGAAGGGGAAGGAGAATTTACACGTGCATCAGGTTTTTTGCCGAAAAAGACTTCCGCATAGGATACGTCTGTGTATCCTCGGTCAAGACTCCTCAGGAAGACTCCTCACTCCTCGATCCTCACCTTCTCACGCTGTAATCAGAGTATTGAGATGTCCTACAAGATGGCCGAGCTTGATCGGTTTCCGGGTCATAGGATGGAGGAGGGAGGAGGGATACTGAGAAGCACCCCATGAATGCTTTAATAGGGGAAGCGCAGGATGTGACATCAATCTGCTTCTTTACAATATTAAAATTTGTTGTTATGTTGTTGATCTAGAAAATTCTGCCATAGGACATCATCCAGTTTAAATGGAGTGTTTAAATGTTGGCTGAAAATCCAACTAATTTGCAGCCAATTTTAGTTATGTGCCAAGAAAAAAACTTTAGCATGACCAGTTGCAGTATACTATATAATATACTATCCTATAGGTGTGCTCATTGGGTTGAAGTACACTAGACTGTCACTCGTTGAAAGGTCTTTAAGAATTCGAGACCCATACTTGTTTGAAACTCTATTCAGGTCTTTGTTTGTTTGTTTAAATTTGCTCACTCAGGGAGATATCAAGGTTTGTCCTGTACTAAACTGTCAGTGTTGTGCAAATGTTCAATTCACAAAACTTTAAATTTGACCAGACTGGGTGCTGTAGATAAGAATATAGAAAAAAAACAGGAGACTGCTGACCAATATGCTACAGTACTTTGCTGCATGTTTTTGCAATATTCTACAATAGATCATGAGCTCCCCCTATCTTTTTTCTTTTAGAATTACAAGTGTTTTCAGCTTTAGGAAAAATATTTGCAAGGAAAAACAAAATAGCGCATTACCATACTGCATGTCATTTCTTGTATAATGTAGTATTTTATGTATACATGGAGTTTTGATTATGTATTTTTCCAAAATGTGCATTTAGCTAAGGGGACCATGCAGTACATCCACTTTTTCCCAGGCATGTGTCAGGAATTTGGTTCTGTTTTCCTATTTTTTCGTACTTGCTCAAGGTAATAACTGAAAGTAGTTTGACCAATAGCATGCAGGCATTGTACATAATCAGCCAGTCATGGTGTGCACAATGCACATACATATAATGTACAAGGACTGAATAGAGCACTTCAAGAGTAAAACCTGGATACAAATCCCAGCGATGGCATATCCAGGAAAAGAGGACTTATGGTCACCCTACGTACCATGTAAAATGGCTCATATGGTGTATCCCGTAATGCAATGTGCTTGACAAATTAATTAGTAATATCAGGCACAACTCTTTCTTGATTTAATTATGTAATTGTTACATTTGACATTTTATACAGTGTTGTACAGTTATACAGTAAGGTTGACAAGACATGACAACATAATTGACAACCAGGAATGTCCTGGTTGTCATCTCCTTTTTGTGATCTGTTTGCTTGAGAAGTGTACCTTTTATCTTAAGAATATATTATTGCTATTTCAGGCATAAGTCCAAAATTCAAAGGTCTGCCTTCCAGGTGACATGTATATATATTTTAATCAGTAACTGGCAGCTTACATTAGATTAAATATGAGTTGTCTGAGTATTTTAATTAGATAATTAGATATAACAAGCGTATGACTAAGTGACAGAATCTCACGAAAGCTGACCATTTCAAGCGGGTCTCATTACTGGACTACGAAAGACTGTTAAGAAATGCTGCTATATTTTACAGGTCTACGTAATTGAGCTGTAAAACTCTGTGGCTTCTTTCGAGTGCATTTCATTTTTCCACCATGAAGAGTGTGTTTGTTCTAATATTTGTGTTTAATGGGTTCTGCTAACGAGAAATTCTCTCTGTTCTTGTAATCCTCTAATTACCTTATAATAGACAACATGAAACAAGAAAGCAATTCCAAGCTTTTCCTTGGAGTTCACAAGATGTACACAATGTCATGCCCTCAATATTCTCTTTTACAATGGGTGTTATGAAATTCACCTTCTCAGTTTGTTGGAACACTGGATGTTTCCAATTTTGTTGGAAAAAAAACAGAAAGAAAATAAAAGGAAAACAATGAGAGAGGCAAATCAGAGCAATGTGTAGCACTTCTTATTAAATTGGAATGCTGAAATGCTAAATCTTTTATTTCATGTTTACAATCGTATTCACATGTTCTATCAGTTAAATAAGAAACAAAAATGTATATATTGCAAATATCTCATGGAATGCTTATACAGTGAAAACAGGTTACATGGTTTTTCTTACAAATTACTATGAAGTAGTTTCACGGTCTAGTCTAGTTTCTTAAATTTGTCTTGCAGGTTATCTGGCAAGAGTATACAAACCAGAAAGTTGTGAGATTTCACATTGTGATAAAAACCTGCTAAGGTTATGTTTTCTTTAAAAAACGTTCCTTTTTCAGAATAAATGTTAACATTTTGTATGAGATATGCAGGATCCTTAATATACAGTACGTCATTATTGGTTGTAAAAACACCAGTTTCATTTGTTCACTATTCCAGGTCTTGTTAACTCTAAAACTGAGAGTGATCAGGTAAACGTGTTAAATGTGGTCTTGTTATGTAGTGGAATGCCCTCGGCCCCACGGAACTCAGCCGCAATGTCGTCAAAAGTGCGTCCCTTGGTCTCAGGAAGACGAAACATGGTGTAGGTGAAGGCAATCAAGGCCATACACATAAACAGGAGGTAGACGTAGGCCCCACACATTTTCTGCAAACAAGAAGTTGATGCATTAAAGGTTCAAGGTAGGCTTAACTAAAATATTATACAGTATAAATGTTTAAAATAAGAGATGCAAGTACCAGAAGAGGTGGAAAGAGCAGTGCTAGTAAAAACTTTCCTCCCCAGTTAAGCATGCTAGTGAAGGCCATAGCAATGGGACGGGCCGACTGGTCAAAAAGCTCAGCGGCAATGAACCAAGAGATTGGTCCAGGCCCCACTTCATAAGCAGAGATCAGGAAGAAAATCACCAACACCTGAAAATTACGGATGTCTGGAATTATGGGCTGAAAAAAGAAAAGAGATGTAGATATGAGTCAAGAATTCTGACCTAATTTCTAGAGTTTGAAAAAGAAGAAGGATCTTCAGCCTCACAAGTATGGAATATGTGATGGTCATAAGTAGGTTGCAGAGCGCTAGCGAGAGAAATCCAGCAAGCAACAGTTTCCTGCGCCCCGCTCTCTCCACCAAAAAGAACTTTGGAAAAGGGAGAAAGAGAAACAAAATGTCAAAGGTTATTTTATTTGTAATTTAGTTACAAAAGTCTTGTAAAAAGTACACAAAATTATCTTTTCCGTAAGAAAAGAGAAACAAACAGCTATTTTGATGTACATGAAAACTATACAGCTATATCATAGACCTAGAAAATGGGCTTATTACATAAAGTGGAACACCAAAATTAATTTTTTTTTTTTAAATCACTGTATCACAGTTAATCACTGTATAGGCCAGTATAATAAAATGAAATAAAATAAAATAAAATAAAATAAAATAAAATAAAATAAAATAAAATAAAATAACAAAATAAAACAATAAACAAAATAAAATAAAATAAATCCTTTGAACAAATTTCAATAATTACCAATAACTCTCACTAGACTGAAAATGAACATAATATAATGAATACTCACTGCTACTATGGTGAATGCCACATTAACGGCCCCCACCCCTAGTGTCAGATATTTTGCTTCATCAAAATTGGACTGGGCAAACATTTTAGTAGAGTAATTTATGATCTGGAAGAAAAATAAGAGACATGAAAAAGCATTATTCGTGGCAATTTTGCTGTGCTTGCAAACCCATGGGAGAATCTTTACACTCTATTTATCTTCAGAAACATGTATTGATGTGAGAAAACATGAATATTAATTAGGCAGGGTTGTATTCATAAAGTCAAACCAAAAATTATTCAGACACCTTCAACATTTCTCACATTATCACAGTTCGTTCAATATAGTTTAGAAAATGGTAATAAAATATGAAAGAACTCAGAGTTAAACTGTGTCAGAACAAATTCATCTTGATAATGCCAGATAACTTTGATAGAAAGGTATGTCACGGATTACATTCAACCAAAAAAACTGTTAGTATGACAATATTTACACAACTATCAATACTTTGTTGACCTATTACCAAGTAGTGCTTAATTTTGTTCAGTCTGTGGTGTAAAAAGGTCACATTAGCAATTAAAGAAAAAAACTTTTAAGCAAAACATGGTCAGGTCAAAGTGTCTGAATAATTTTTGGTCCCAAATGGGTATAATATGCCACAGTTTACTTTATTTTGTTATCCTCACTTACATAAATGAACTATAGTGTCCTGCACCCACTAGTAAAAATATCAAAAATTATATCTGGTATTTGAATATTTTTTGGATTGACTGCATATCATTAGAAAGAAAGCACATTCATCTTGTTATGATTTGAGATTAGATTAGATTAGTGTGATTAGTGTGTAAGTCATGTCGAAAAACATCACAGATATTGACATGTCTGACATTTAATTATGACTAAGCCAAGTCTCCCGTAAAAGGGCCTTTACAGTCGCCAAAAATATATCTTTTTTATTAACAAAAGGGTTACTCCACCCCAAAATGAAAATTGTTGATATTAATCACTTGTCCCCATGTCGTTCCAAACCCGTTGCTTCAAAAAATTCAGAACCATTGACTGCAGATGGACTAATTTGACGATGTCTTCCATACTTTTCTGGACCTTGACAGTGTTATTTACTTGGCAGTCAATGGGACAGTCACAAGCCTCCCGGTTTTCATCCAAAATATCTTAAATTGTGTTCCGAAAACGAACAAAGCTTTTATGGGTTTGGAATGACATGGGGGTAAATGAATAATGACAAAATTTTCATTTTGGGGTGGAGTAACCCTTTAACAAACAAATAAGCAACACCAGCCTAGGTGACCAAAGTATGCATTACATTCCATAAAGAGTAATTGCAGTAATGCTATTATTTATTTTTTTTTTTTAATGGAGTAACACATTATTACAATGGATTGCTTTTAAAAGTAACTTTCCACAACACTGCTTGAATGAACAGATTTTCAGACCCATCTACTGAATTATCATCAAACTCATTAAAATATGGAAAGAGGCCTTCATAATGGATATAGTCTAGAAAACCTTTCATGTTAAGATCAAATTTCGCAATGATGGACATTCAGGCATGATTTTTCAATTGAAACACCAACCGCATTGAATCCAGATAACTGGCTGCCCAGGTTTATGATAAGCACAAGTATTATGGGCTGCCTGTAGCGTCGCTTCCTAAAGAATTCTCTCACAGTCACTCCTGTTTCACTATGGGCTGCTTCTTCTCTCATCTCCTCCATTTCTTTCATCACCGTTTCTGGATTTCCCCGAAGTCTTCTCAGGGCTGTAATGGAAAGAAAGATGCTGGATTAAAATTCTTGTCACACTAGGTTTAACAAATTTTCTTTTGTTCTAAATGAGTCATAAGTCAACTTATCCCAAAAGAAAGGTCATTACTGTAACTCACCCGCCTCTGCTTCTTTTTCTTTGCCCCTGTTGATGAAGAGGTAGCGTGGGCTCTCTGGGCAAAAAGGAAGGCTCATATACTGGAGCGTTGCAGGAATAAGGGATAGAGACAACATTAGGGACCAGTATTTCTCCGTGCCCAGTACCGATTCCAAGCCCACCACCTGAGATACACAACAAACCATCAGGCTTGCATTGATGAGATCCAGGCCTCAGTTATTTATGATTTACAGAACTATTAAGGACAAAGCTGTAAACATAATGGGAGCAGGGGTGTCTCACCATGCCCAGCAGAATGCCTGAGGCGAAGGAGACCTGGTTCAGAGTTGCAAAGGCACCGCGGAGGTTTGTAGGCGAGACACCTTGGATGTACAGGGGGTTCAGGCTCATCACCAGGCCGCAGAACAAGCCAAAGATCAGCCGACCCAAAATAAGCACTTCAAATGATGCTGTGGCTTTGCTCATGAACATCAAAGAGGCACCCACCACAGATAAGGCATTCACTATCAGAATAGCATTACGCCTGCAAGAAAATGTATTGATATAATTATTTTAAAATAACACTACATCTGTGGGTGGGAAACTTTTAGGTGCTGTTTTTCAAAGTATTAATTAACTTTTTATGTTAGATTTTTTTGATAACATATTTGAAGAAGTGAAATTAAGTGTCTTTAAATACACTGAAAAAGTTCTATTTATCAGTATGTATTATTATATATTCTATTATTATTATGTTATTATATTATTATTATATAGTATATATATATTCTGTAAATGATCATAAAATTCGACCTTCAAACCTACGTTTTTAATGTAACATGGTCATTTTAATATAAAATGGGTATTTATTTATTTATTTATTTGAAAGAAAAATCACATGATATAGAATTACGGCTAATAACAATAAAATACTACTACTACTATCAGTTAACAAATATGGCTATTAACAAACAAATAAAAATTAAAAATAATAATAATCAGACAAACAAGCTAACAACAACAACAACAAATATAAAAATAATAAGAAGTAGAAATCCATAGTGGGATACATCCCCCAAGTATCACTAATATCAGTTAACACATATTAACAAACAAACATAATAAATCAATATATAAATAATCAGATAAGCAAAGAATAAAGAACAACAACAACAATAATAATAATAATAATAATAATAATAATAATAATAAATCCATAAGGAAATACATCCTCCCAGTATTACTTATATCACTTAACAAATGTGGGTATTAACAAACGTAATAAATAAATAAATATTGATTGTATTTATTTATTTATCAGTTAACAAATATTAACAAACAAATAATCATACAAATAATAATAATAATGATAATAATAATAATAATAATACTGCACAAATGACATTTTGTGAAAGTGGGCAGGGCATTTGTGCTACAAAAAAGATTTTCTCACCTCCCAAAGGTGTCAGCAAGACCTTTGACCCCCAGTGAACCAAGCAGTGCTCCAAAGTCCTTAATACTAACAGAGAGGGACCAAAGGAATGTGAGACTGTGGTCTGGTATTGACTGATTGTGTCTGGATCTCCATGTTGTGTTGAAAAACTCCTCAATGACCTCAACGAAGAAAACCAAAAGGATATTAATCATATATACCACACCTTGCTATGTGCTCACACTTGCAGTTTCATTAAACTAGATATATGCAATACATAACTCCCACTTGTTTCAGACAAACTGTTGTGCATAAACATTAAATAGAGCCATTTGGGTTTACAAATATGAATTGCATCTTAATTTTTATTGAGTCTGGGTCTGATTAAATGAGTCAGCACTTTAATTTCAGACACTACATAATACATCAACAAACAAACAGCATACGTAACGCTAATGTGTACAGAAACTCAGAGCAGCCTGTAATTTTAATACTTTACTCTGAAAGTGCATTTCACTTGCTTGAAAGACATGACTAATATCTTGAGACCAGTCCCAATGTTTTCATAATGAAAAAACAGCCGGAGAGGACTGGACTATATCCACACACAGACGATAAATCAACACAAGCTAGACATCATAGCTACCTGTGCGCAAACACAAAGCCTTCCAAATCCAGCGCTGGCTGAAGAGAAATATTCTCTGACTTGGTAAAGTTTATTCAGTGTTTTATGAGGGCCCTGAGAAGTTTGTATGTAAACTGAGAAACCATGCTAAACAGCAGCTGGCCCTCAAAGTCAACTCTACTCACTCGGGCAGGAGCATTGATGTTGCCTGTGTGGTATCCTATCTGGAGGGAGCCGAGCACCGCTGCCACAATGGAGGTCAGTAACGGGACGGTCAGCTGATTCTAGGGGCGAGAATGTGTTGTGGTTAATCAATTCAACAGGGCAAATCAACACATATAAGAAATGATTTGTATGTTCAAACTTTACACTATATAAACTATAAACTGTATTGTAAATACCCAACAATATGCAAATAATTTTGTTTACAGATTATGATGAAGAATGAAAGAACGGAATGATGGAGCTACTGATACGCACTAACCTCCTTTAAAGCCATTAGCCTTGAATGAATCTCGCCACCTAAAACGAAGGGAGAAAATGTATTTTTACATTCATTTTTTTATTATTCTTAAGAATTCATTCAGTTGCTTTATAAAATTTAAATGAATTGCCTTCGAAGTCTGTTCAAACCATTTTAAGTTGCTCAAGTGGTTGGTTATTGTACTGAAATATTATACAAGCTTTAGTTAATAACTTCATGATTTAAGTTCATTCATGCCCATCATTATTTTAGTATTATTGATATACTATTATAGTTTTTATATTTGTATACTATTACAGTTTATATACTCTGAATTCAATTTTATGTTTTTATGTTATATTTAAATTTGTAATGATTAATAATTATTAATGCAAGGACTGGAGGTAAAATATTATGAATTCCAAGTTGAAATACCCATAGTTGTTAACCACTGATATGAATATTGGGGGATAAATAATGAATACAATTTAAAATAAAATAATTAAAAATTAAAATGATGCATTTGTATTGCTATTAACTGTAATTTTATTGTTATTAACTCGAATATATCTGCAATATTTCATTATAAATAAACACACAACAACAACGACAACATAAATAAAACAAAAAAATAAATACATTTTATTTTAAATGTCAATTTTGGTTCAAATGTGTGAAGTGTGTCATTTTTATTATTGTTTTTCAATGTCTGTATGAATAATTAGTAAATTAAAATTGTAAAATGAAATAATTAAAAATTAAAATGATGCATGTGTGTGTGTATATCTATCTATCTATCTATCTATCTATCTATCTATCTATCTATCTATCTATCTATCTATCTATATATATATATATATATATATACACACACACACACACACACACACACACTCATGTATCATTTTAATTTTTAATTATTTTATTTTACTTTTTTTACTACTAATTATTCATTAATAATCCACTATATATAGTTTAGTTCAGTTTAGTTTAGTTAATTAGTTTTAGTATATAAACCAAACAAAAATGAAATATGTTGCTTTGACAACTAGGCGAAATGAAATAAAAAAATAAAATAAAATAAAATAAAATAAAATAAAATAAAATAAAATAAAATAAAATAAAATAAAATAAAATAAAATAAAATAAAATAAAATAAATGATTACGTTTTTAAAATATTGTATTTCATTTCAGTTAATGTTTTGTTTTGTTGTGTTGTGTTGTGTTGTGTTGTGTTGTGTTGTGTTGTGTTTTGTTTTGTTTTGTTTTTGTTTTGGTTAGTGATAATAACCCTGCCCATCATGTGACATGTAACATGAGTATCGGAAGCACCGTGGAGTCAGTACAGTTTTAAAGTATACAAATGTCTAATATTACTGTACTTTATAACACATATATGATGTTTTTTTATTCTAACAAAAACTTCATTGAAGTATCTGTCACAATACTGACAAGTTCTCTTCAATAACAGAATGACATATCACTTACCGGTGTATAACAGTCAGGAGCGGTTGCCAACAGCTCTGCTCAGAAGTAGCTGACAGTGGCTCAAAAAATGTCCTCACTGTTCCCTGGCACCTCTTGTGAATGTCTTGACTTCATCCATGAAATTACACCTCACTGTTCACTAGCACCATCGGAGACCGGCGTTCTGCAGAATGGCATCCATCTATCCCAAACTGTCTCTGAAACCCCCCTCACCCAACCCATTCCCACGACTTATCTTTTTTCCTCCCTCTTCCACCTACATTGAGCCGTCCCTCACACCCCTGCACCTACCAGGACTCACACCACCGTCTCTGGGACCCCTGGGAGCCACGCTGAAGTCACACCGGCCTGGTGAATTTGAGCTGGGTTTGATGGAATTGCAGCGATGAGCCTTTGCTGCTCAATGAGCTCTGGGCCTTTTACCAGTTCCGCATAAGAGAATTTTCCCATAGACCACAACTGATTTATTGTTTCATCACATTCAAATGTGCTGTTAAACCAGACATCAACACTTAACACACAAACCTGCATCATGCTAAAATGAGTTAAAATAAGTTTTATGCATTTTTTTTTTAGCAAAATTAAAAAATAGGGAGACTTTTGTGTTATGTGGTAATGTATAATATTCTTTTATGTTGCCATTTTAATAGACTGACAGAGTTAGTTGGAGTCTAACATGTTGGTCTAACATTTATTTATTTATTTATTTATTTATTTGTTTGCTCATTTGTTTATAGATTCATTGAATGATAGTATGGTTTTATTCAAATAAACAAATATGTATGTGTGCTTAATTTAATTTTATTTTATTTTATTTTATTTTATTTTATTTTATTCAGCCAATTAAAAAGAGACAATTAGAATTTAAAAACCTGATTATGAAATCTGAAATGATGTTTCCATTTAAAGATGGGAAAGATGATTTTGGGAA